>JAQIWO010000182.1:0-18435 GCA_034695405.1 Entomobrya muscorum
CACATCCAAACACGCCTAAGCAGTTTCATTAGTGCTTCAGCTACTTTCTTAGCATGTCCTTGCACATCCTTGTTATGTAGCTGAAGCAATGAACCTGCTTATTAAATATGCTTAATATCTTTTCGTTTTACGCTTTTAAGTATTTCAAAAACAAAACAAAACTGAACTATGAAATGACAATATGAATTCAAAGTTAGCATGTCATAATTGTTACCACTTTAGTTTAGCAATGATTTGAATTAGCTAAATGTAAAATAATTAGCATAAATTTGAGTTGCAGTCAGTTTGGTAAAGATTACGGTTTGCTCAATAGTAAGTTCTAATTTTTTCAATCAATTTGTTTCAAGTTTGATAAAAGAATTTATGAACATAGATAACATAATATGACATTAACATAAGATTGCCGGGATAATTGAAGGTACATTTTTTGTTAAAGGTTATTTTGGTTCTCGTGGAATATTAAGGCAGCTGGTATGACATTTTGACTTTTTAATTTGTACATTAAACAAAACAATATATTTTATTACAAACATATATTTAATTTGCTTTTTTACGTATTATATTACCCAATTATTTTAATAAAGAGCGAAAAATTAACAAAGTACGAGGTTTAAGCCTTCTAGATTTATAGTTGAACGGAAACGATGACTGAGTGATAGTTAATGTGACTTTTCCAATCATGACTCAGGCTCTGATAATCAAGCCTTGCGTTACTTTAACACATACAAAGCAGTACCGAAGTGACAATGCTTAATGTTTCAATAATAAAAGTAAAGTCCTCAAATAAAATTCGTTCAAAACTTCTTTTTGTAGCACGCGGTTCATTTTAGTATTCTACCTTGTTTTTATATACCGAAGAGTTACTTCGCATATCAGAAAGGAAGACATTCCGACACATCATGTTTTATTAATAAGTTATCACTGAGCATAGACGGATGAATTATTATTCATCAAATCATATTACATATATTATATCATCATGAATCACATTACTATTTTCTACATTAGCCATAAAGGATGTCATCCACCTGTGTGTGTCACAGATACGTAGTAGTTTAAAAATACAAAAAATGGCGTTCAAATTAAAATATTATTATCCCAAAGCGTTTTGATTAATTAAACCTCCTGTAGTATCAACGGTAATAAACAATGACAACATAGGAATCGTTTTACAACAACAGATTTTATGTTGTCTTATGTTAGTTTTAAAGTACACATCCGATGGGAAATCAAGTGAAATTTTGAACTTTTTTAGTCAAATCTAGTTTCTAGCACATGTAAGATAGACCTTATACATGCCTAAAATGTTTGCAAAAATGTTCAGCTTTTAATTGAGTTTATACAAAACCTTATATAACAGTAGCAAACACAATATTTAAAAGTGGGGTTTTTAAACAAATTGCGAAGTTAACAGAGGAACTGTATTTTTCAGGTGAAATTACTAAAATTGTATATAGCATGGAATTTTTCGTCACTAGTTTTAATAATTATCGATAATTATATTACCTCTTATTATGTATTATCTAGAAGAATTATCATTTTTAAATTATCGGTCACAGAAAAAATAACAAAAGCGGTTACATTAGTGCTGCCTTGACTGTGTTTCATCTTCTTTATTTCGGAGCGACACCATCAACGAATTAAATTAATCTGGTTTTAAATGAAATTGGTTTAATCAACGCCTTACAGTTATCGGCGTTATGTGAATACACCAGCAGATATACACTTGTTAGGTTTCCACCTGGACCGAAATATAAATTTTTATTAAAATGTTCACTGGAATTGGGATTCCTATATTTTTTAGAAACTCACAATTACAGAACCGCCCCTTTATCATCATCTACATCAGCTGCTATATTTGAATTATCAGTGAAGTAAACAGTAAGTACGGTTTGGATAATTTTTCGCCAGGTTTGAGGTGGGGACAAATGGAAGATAAACGGTAAGAGAGAGTTTACTGTAGAGCGAAAATCTGTTGAATGAAATGCAAAAAGGTGAGTTTTCCATTTGGAGGCTCTCATTGCCTTTGGGAGAAAACTTATTTGGTGGGCACAATTACAAAATTATATACAAATGATTGTTTGATGATACAGAATTAGCATGGTAAGAATGATTTTAAAATTTGCCATTTGAAGCTCCGTGTAGTTTGTATAAAAAAAAATAAGGGAAAAAGCAGGCACTTGTGTGGACACTGGTTTATTTGATACTTTGGCAGTCCTACATGTGATTAGATGAGTTTTTGTGCGTAGAAAAAATATGAGGGTTCTGAATAGCAATTATCATATACATGCCTTTTGGAAATACCGACTCTCGAGTATATAAGCTCCAATTTATAGCTTACTTTTCTCAGCGCTTTTTCATGGCTTTTGTAATCGCAATTTAGCCAGATGTTTAAGCAACCAAAGAAGTAGCTAAGCATATATTGTTGATGTGTCGATGTAAACAGAATCTTTCCGGTGATTCAGATTCAAAACTGCACGTGAGCCATTCTCGTATTACCCCAAAAACTAAGACATCGTGATTTTTTCTAGCGTTCAGCAGGCAATAAGATTTCGGTGTAAAATGTAGGACTATGAATCTAGATGATATAGGTAAAATGAATGTAATAGTTGTGCTTGATTTTAAATGACGAATTGAATAAGAGCTTGTGATGTTATGGCAAATGAATGCAATGTCAATAATCTGATTGTAATGAAAAGAAGGAAATAGCTCCGCAAAGTTTCATTGGTCATAAAATGGAGTGATTGTTGAGATGAAATTAAGTCTACAAATGAATAAATAAAATTTCAATAAAATTTTTGTGTTTCTTGCTATTGCTTTTCCATTACTCCTTTTTACATTCCTGTGGACAAACTTGAGTCCGATCTATCTGTCGGGTTTACAAGTTATTTTCTGTGCTAAATATACGTTTTTGGCATTTTAATTATACATCAACAAAAAGTTCAATATAAAATTAAGTACTGAAAGGATAAATTATTTAAAATAATATTTTGAGTTTTTTTATGAACTTTTTGCTCTCTGTTTTCTCTTTTCTTTCTTGATTTTGATTTCTGAAATAAATTTGACGGCAGTTGAAGGTGATTCGTGTCTAGCTTACTTGACACTTTGAAGAAATGAAACGTTACGTATATCACTGAACAACGCGTCACACAATGAGAGTGGTGAGACCTATTAAAGTTGTCATTGACATGCACACATTTTTACAAATTAAATATAATACATCAACATTACTGAAAACCAAAGGAAGATATCTATTCCAGTTTTACATTTAATTGACCTTCTGACTTTATTATGTAATACGTGTACGGACACCCTAACACGAATGCCTGAACGCGGAGTACGCTGAGCAGTAGAATCCGTCTTTATTATGCTTGCATTGAATAAATATATTATAAAGTATATCGAGGTTTTTTGAAATTTACATTTGAGAAATATTAATTTGTCAGATCTTCTATGTTGCGTCATTTACTTTCTGCCATAGACTTAAACTCGAGATTTGATACTTTTTCAATACGCCAACCGTAAGTTTCTCTGGATTAGATTACAACAGCGAAGTCATCTCCCAATATGTCCCTCACAATTCGAAGCGTTTCCCTGATAATAAAATAACAAGCAGGACCTTCAACCGCAGCCCCCGCCGACTATCAAGCTCCACGATCAAGAAAAATCTTTGCGTTCACGTGTTCCAAATCACCCGAACGTTCCCTAAACGGCTCCTTTTACTTGACTTTGAATATTATTTCAATGATAATCATCCCAATCCTAATTTCCAGAACTCCAGCGAGGAGGACAGTACTCCAGCGACTCACAGAATTCCGATCATCAGCAAGCATATAAGCAACAATGCTCATCCATAGCATGAGATATACCTAGATAATACATCAATGGAGATGGAGGCATGAGCAATGATCACCGTACTATCCCGCCTCACCCTCCAGATACCCGGAATCCTCCTCAAGAACCTGTTACACCTCCAACACTTAAAGGCTAAAAATTATAATCCATTAAGAAACTACTCTGGAGGATAAGGAGGAACCAAATTAAATGAGAATTGGCAAAATGTGAATGGAGTTACTGTGTAAGCTATTAATTCAACGCGTTTCCCAACTCTAATCAATAGAGACAAAAAATAGTTTGCCAATTCAACATTTTATATTAAATTAAAGTAAATCAATGAATCAAGTTATATGTATGAATTAACCATTAGTTAACTATTAATACAGTACAAATAAATTAATTGCTTTTTCAATTAAATAAAAATGAATTATTGATTTCCCAAACCAATTGCCCTGGTTGGCCAAACGCATCGTGTGCATAATAAGCATGCAAAAACGATAAATGCTTTTATACAAACCATTTGCAAAGCGGTTGCTGTGAATCCAATATTGAATGGATTAAAATGATCAAGTATACTCCTAATTCCACATTGACTTTAATTTAATATATCCCAAATATTAGCAAATTAGCCCACCTTAAGTGCGGAAGATTGTGTTTCCGTCTTAATTAGTAATTATCGTCGTTTTGTCATGAGACTTTGTGAAGGAATTGAATTTCTGTAGACAAAAAATGCATTATAATAATTCGCTAATGCCTTGTCTCGTTGACAGTATTTACAATTGGAGAACAAACCCTAGTAAAAAACATACATATGATAATACGTGAAACAAAAATGTGCATATAGTTGTCTTCAATTCAACTCTCACACCCACACCTTCTGGAGAAAAACTGGAATACTGGAGAATGCTGGAATATAAATGAAAAATCAATTGGACACGTATGAGTAGGCCCAAAATTCATAATACGTTTGCAAGATAAACTTTTTAATGATTTTTCAATCAAACCCAATTTATTTAAAACTTGAAGGATCTTTTATGCATTATCTTCGAGGCATTTTTGATATTGACCTGTACCCTAATCACAATTCCCGATCGCAAGTCATGAATCGCTATACCTTCCTTGATGTCTCTGGTGATTATTAGTTATCGCCGTTTCGTCAAGGCAAAAAAACTTCTGAGATTCTCTTCTAAATAGATAGCTATAATATAAAATTAATGCTTGCTATAAATTTGCTTTTTATAGAGAAGATCGTGTTGAACTTAATGAATTTTTATAACCATATTATTGGTACATCCCCAAAGTATTAGATTAAGACGTAAATCTGACAGAGTTACAGTGTAGAAAGTTCCCCCTGCTGACGCTACCATAAAATTAACAGGGAAAATCATTGCTGATCCATATTTTCCTATTGAAATGTCCCTATAAAACATAAGTCGGTGGCTTATCAGCAATGAAAAACAAAAAAATAGGAAATGTTGTGTTAATAAGAATATAATTTTGCATTATCTTAAATTATTTTGAAAAATGGGTAAAGTAGGATTTAGTTTAGTATTCAGTTATTTTTCGTTGCGTTAATTTTGGTTTCTGGTAGAATGTCTTTGGTACAGTCGTATTTTATTTTTAATAAAACCACATATATTTAAATCGAGAAGAGTATAGTACTGCAAGTAAGTTGACTCTGATTCCAAGGTCGTCATCTTGTCCCCGAGGTGGCGAATTTTTTTGTAGCTTTAAACTTTCGCTTATATTACGATTAAGTTGGTACGCGTGAAATTTTATTTTCTATGTGGAAAAACCAGGATATGATAATGTGAATGCGCAAATCAAAACGGGCGGATACACTGACTTTTTTTCATTCAGGGCATATACAACCTTGTCAGTAGCTTCTATATTTCTACCAGTCCGTTGACCGAAACCCCTAGGTGTTCGACAATCCTGAGTTGACTTAAAGTACAAACCACGGCGTAGATGTTATCGTGTTCCCGCAAAAACTAAATACTTAGTAATAAATTAATTCCGTGTCTCAAAACTCAAACGAACCGACCATGCCCATGTCCAGTAGAACACACTTTTTCAAAACCTCTCAGAGTATCTTAATACCTAGCAAACTTGCAGCTCAAAATGTGTACAAAATATTTGACCAGCAGACCAAAATAAGATGCATACTGATGCAGGAATTTAAAAAATACATCTTCGGTTTACACTACCAAATAGATTAATTAAAGGATATAGAATAACTAAATTGAATAATTCTTGTGGAAAAAATTATTCATGAATACATGATTGTTAAGTTGATCAGTTTATTTTTTACAAAAAAAAATGTATTTTTAATTACTATGTAATGGATTTGTATATAATGTTGGATATTTTACGGTTGAACAGGATTAGCTACAGTTAAAATAAACCACACATCCAGACACAAAACATGCAAGATAAACAAGATACTTAATTTTTTGCTCGAGGCTGTCGAAGATAAGGATAAATGATTTCAAAATTATAAAAATGAAAACAATTAGTCACGAAATATGATTAAAAAATACCCGACTTTTTATTCGCTGTATCTCTAGCTTGTTTCACTCCAACCGAAAATTGCATTTATTTATATTACCCATGATACTACTACGCTTTAAATGTTTGTCATGATGTTGAAACTAACGGCTTCCTAAGTATTCATTGTTAGAAAGGTGTTGGGGCTTATGAACTGCTTTTTCTGAGATTAAATAGGTTTCAACAACACCGAACACACCTTAATCGACATTTACGACAGTTTAACATGTTAAAAACATTTTGCTGCACATTGCCTCAACCCTATTGCTGTTCGAAAATTGGAGATGCGTGCGGGTGTGAGCTGTTTTTTGACAGTAAATAATTTGATTAATTGCAAATTTCCTACTCCTAGGACGTTTGTGCAAGTATGTATATTAACTGCACACTCTGCATAATACAAATTAAACCTAAACCTAATTATTAAAAATAATATCACAGACTGAAGAGAGAAAGGAGCATTAGAATTTAAGGATAAAGTGAACTGATTTATCAAACAATCAATCTATTGGCACTTTGAAGTGTCCACCTATTCTAAGTGGATACATTATTCCAAGTAGTTAATAACTATCGAGGTTTCGTCAAGATAGGGAAATAAATAAGCATCTGAGATTCTCTTCTAAAAATCATAAGATATTGGAAGATGCCAGGTGGAATTTGATTCACAAGCTCACATCGAAATTTATATATCTTTGTTTTGACATTGCTTTCATATTTACCTATTTACTGTTGATAAATCAATTGAAATTTAAGTAGATCACACAATACACAATTTTCATTAAAAAAAGAATACTTTACACCTAATCAAAATATTATGTAATGTCAGAACGAGTTTTTTGACGTGCTTTAATAAATTAAAGTAAAAGAGTATATTGATACAGCGTTAGCCTTCAAAACTAATTTTTAGGTTCCCTTCCAAAATGGTTAACTGATTACCTAAAAATGTATATATTTAATGCCATTTATTTACCCGGCGATGCAATATTTACACACTGGCGTTTAGTTTTGACACAATGCAGTCCGCAATCATTCATAGATGGGTATTTGATAGAGCAGTGGGTTTTTATGAGCAAGCAAAAAGGGTAATGGGATCCGTTCAACTACCTGGTAAAACAAGACATATCTATCTGAAGATGACGGTATTACAAGCGCTCACTGACGGCCATTTACCTATTCTGGAATATGGCTAATCCAATTAAGTTCAATTTTGCGTAATTCATGTTCATTTTTTTATTTTTAGAGACTTTTAGAGCATCAATTTTCATCTTGTGCCACACGCAAAATTAGTGCATTGCTATTTTAGTAGTTGACGAGTTCCAAGTGCCGCATAATATTTACAGCTAACTTCATCCCTGGCCAATCGTAAGCTTAATAGTTAACGACAAGATAATAGTTTACTAACAGTAAAATCCAGCTGATAGTTGCAGTTATGCTAGATAATATTTGGTATCACTTTGTAAGTAGCCTTTTAATTTCATATTTCAGAAAATGTTCTGATGACAGCTTAAGATAATGCTTGAAAAAACTAAAGCGTATAATGAGTTAAAAAATCCCAAACCAATATTTAAAAATTAAATACATTTGAAACATTAAATAGAGAAGAATTCATGGTAAGTAATGGGTACCACCGTACCGTACACATTTTTACAAAAGTAAGTTAATTAGTTGTGATATTCACAGAAAAAACACGTAGAGGCGAATTTCACATTTAGCGGGCAGCCTTACTTGTATTGCAAATAGTTGTTGAGGAGGAGGAAATTTTTACTGACTCTTTGACCTTGCAATTAGAAAATTGACAAAATAAATATACCGATGAATGTATATTTAATGACAATTTAGTATTTTAAGGATCCTTGAATAAAATTTTAATTATCCAAAAAAACGACTGTCTCTTCAGAACAGTTGCAAAATGTAAACAAAAACTTATGAACTGAAATGTTTTAAATATATTTTTGTGACGTTTTTAGACACACGTTTTGATTTCCGATTTGCTTTTAGAGAAATTTTTTGTTCATTAGACCACCAATAATTTGGTCACTGAATCTTTTTTGATACATACCCCTCTTTAGCTGATTTTATTAAATATCGGCGTCAGATTTTTAATTCCAAGCATAAAAAATTAAAACCACACCCAATCTACAAAGTTGAAGAAACACAATAAAATGTAAATTTAGAGCATGGTTATCAAATATTTTCTAAAGCTCTTCGCCACAGCACTTTATCAGCAGAACCATCAACAGTAAACAGTAGCTATGGTTAGTCTTCGCTGATGCTCGAGTGAAACGGACCACTGGCGGAGGACCCACGCTATAGAAAATTTACTGGCAAAGTGAAAAATGAATGTTAGTGGAGGATAAGAGTAAAAAAATCTGCTTCTAAATTCTGTAGCGCATATATAGGTTTTGTATACATGCTCACTTGGCTTGCATAAAAATCCAAAAAGCATCCGAATCGAAGAGGAAAGTGGGTAGGATTCGGATAATTCACTGCCAGTTGAAGATGGAGATTTATCGAGGACACTCGGCAAGAAAGAGTTTACTGCAAAAAGGAAATCTGAAAAATATTAATTAAATGTGTGAAAAGAAGAATTGAATTAAGTGAATTATGAATTCTCTGTTTTCAAAAAAATGGATTTTAAATAAGCAATTATGGGTGATAATCAGTAAAGCTTTACAAAGGCACGAATGTAAATAAGTTTCCATTGACCGACAAGACGCTTCAATATTTTTTTCTGCATTTGAGTGGTTTTTGCAAATATTTTTAAAAATATTTAGAAAATAAGTATGCAGCCAGCCTTGCTTCATTTTTATGCCGTCAATTGAGTATCTGGAATAAATTAAACTTCAATATTTAGCAGATAGGATGTTCTCTTTCGTTTAGACAGTGAAAAATGTCAAACCGAAGGGAGGTTAATAAATGTTAATAAAACTGATGCATATAATAAGTGAAAACAAGAATATACGTTCGTCGTGATAAAATATAGCTTTTATAAATAATAACCATTAACTTACATCCAAAATTCATGAATTCGATCCACATTTAAAAAATTCCAAAGAAATGAATGCATAAGAGCATGAGCCAAAATTGGGAGAATAGAAAGGAGTTTGACTTCTCTGAGCTGAACCCCTCATGGCATTCTTCCTGACGACGATATAATGTTTTGTGGACCATAGAAAAACTCAGTTACTCGTTATGTATTTGTTTTTGCAAATGTTTAAGTTTTCTAAAGCTTAAATCTCAGATGGTACCTTGATTTAATGATTGGTGGTAGTATGTAGTCAAATTTTTAATCTATGATGGTTGGGTGGAATGCTTTTTAGATATATTTAAATCTGGATCTGGAGGGCTTGAGACAAAATCAATGGCGGTTTTATATTCTGGCTTGTCTGACCTTTTGATCATCATGAATATTTGGTTTTAAAAAATTAACACAACTTCCAACGAACTTTGTAAGGGAATTTAAAATTATTTTTGTTACTTTCAACTCAACTTTAAACAGACAACCACCTAGGAGATTGATTTTGCGATCAGGAATAAAATAATAATTTCAAACTCAAATCGGGTCTTCTATTTCAGGACTTCAGTAGAGCAATTCTCATTGTAGAGCCAGATGAAATTGGCAGCATGCGAATCCCAGTAATTAATGAGAACAATTTTTTAACTGTTGCTAAATGTTTGTTTAAATACGCTGAAATTACGCTTTCAGAAGCATTTGCAGGAAAACGTTTTGAAAATTTAATGCAACATCTTGGGAGAGTAACTGGGACAAACATTCGCGGCCAAGGTTTGGGAGTACTTCCTGTCCCTAGAGATTTGGGCAAAACACATGCACAGAAGTATTAAGAAGTTCCATATGCGCCTGAATTTGTGAAAAGAATATACTTGAGAAATTAACAGAGAAATGTTATTTTCCGGGAGAAACGACAAAAAATGTCTATAGCATGACATTTGTTTAAAATTAATATATTTAATTACCAGTGATTATATTACCGCTAAATATTCCAAGCTTTGTTATATTATATATATTAACAAAGATCAACAGCCAGAGGATTCGAACTACCAATTAATACATACTGTCCCGTCCCAAACGAGAATGCTAGCAACATGTAAACATGTCTAAACAAATCATATCACCTGAATGTTCTTTGAAATGAACACGTGAAAGTGGTAAAACAGCTAAAGTAAATATTGCTACTCCTATCCTGCAATCATTTGGCGAAAGAAAGTTACAGCCTTAAATAGTGTTTTAAATACGCTATTATAAATATTATACTCGCTCTCAACGTTTGCTTTTATTTCGGTGGAACATTAAAACAGCTTGTCTCACATTTTGATTTTGGTCCATCACCCACTGACCATGCATTAAGTTGCAAGTTGTAAGTATATCCGACGGAGCAACTTCCCGAAGACTTTATTTTTATGGATAAATTGTTTGATATTGAATATTTTGAATCCTCATCCTCAAAATATGCTTCAGAAAAATGAATTATCGAAGAATAATATATTAAGGGAAATGTATCATTTAATTACATCAATGAAACTGCGACTAAAATGCAGTAGTAAATTGCACTGCACAAGCCCATCTGGCTTTCTCGATAAATATTTAAATTTAAACTTAAACCATAAAATAATGCAAAAAAATAATTAGAATTTTCGTAAACAAAGCCAAATGTTAAGCTTTGTATAATGTTTACTAAGCCAATTCAAGCATGCAAAAGGCTGCTATTTAAGGATACACTTGTTTTAAAGTTTTTAAGATTATGAAAAGTTGCTGATAAATATCTGTTTAGAATTCTGGACAGTTTTCCTCAATTTGGAAGGTCTTCTGTACGTATTGCATTTACCATGCACCTGCAAGGGAAAAAAATGATATTTATCCAAACAAAAACCTGCCATGCATATTTCTACTGCACACTTTTTATGAAGAAAAGATAATATCTGTACCAATAAACTGTGGATAAAACGGATTATTACAACAGCATATTTCATCAAAAAATGACATTTTAATTTAGTGGTTTGTTTTTACAGAACAGAAATTAATAAGTAATGACGACTACAGGTTTCAAAATGATGAAAACGTCATTCAATCATTCACAATTATTTTAAGAATATCTGTTTTTTTATTTAGATATATTTAGCTTTATTAAGTTATTATTAAAATTTAAAGACATGAAAGAACTGTAATGAAAATATTGATGATAAATCTTGTGGATATTTCCAACAATTTTCATCTCTTTTCTCAAGTTTGTCTGTTTTTCTTATTGAAATTATGCATGTGGTAGCACAGATGCGTCTACTAGCAACGAACAAAAAAGAGCGAATAGGCCTTTATAGTGCTATCAAAAATTTATTTTAAAAATTACAGTAATTAATTTCTAAAAACTATTTTACTTTGAAAGGGAAGAAGTTAAAGAATTAAAAAATATATTGTAACCTTTCGGTACACCTTTTTCCGATCGGACTCTGATTTGCTTTTTGCCCGATATATTTTAACATACGATGACTTACATGCAAAGGAATCTGCAGGAAGAATTTGTTATTAATCATGCTAAATTACAAGTAGTGGCAGTTTGTTAAGAGACCAAAGAAGGACTGGTTCCACAAAAAGGTTAAGCATACCTCCCTGCATGATTCACATCACATGAACAGATTCACCATCAAATTGTAGGAATCATTGCAGATTGCAGAAACACTTTTTTCTACGCGTTTTTTAGGTTTCCGTGGAATTTTAAGCCAGTTGTAGCTGGCCTGACCTTGTAAACTCTGTAGGATTATTGTAGTTTGTAAAAAAATTATTTTGTAACACGTCACCATTTGGAAATAAGTCAGCATCATTGAAATGGCTAGAACGAATTAAAGTTAATTTGAATCTCTGGATGAGAAGCCAGTTCATAAAAAGTTCTCAAAATAAAAACAAACTCCCTAACTAAGCTCACGTAAAATTTATTTTTTATTGCTGGGAAACCTGAATATAATGGTGTACCTGCGCAATTCAATATGGGTGAATAACAACTATTTAAATACTCAGTGCTCATGCAAACTTTTCAATCCCTTTTAAAACTACATCAGCAACCTGGTACCGATCCATCAGATATTCCGAATAATTGTTATTTATTTATTTATTTATTTATTATTATTTTAAAGATCCGAGTTACAATTGACACACATACACAAATGAGCTACACGTTGGCTCATTCGAAGACAATGTGACGTTACAGTGAATTTAGAGGAATAAAAATTATAAAATAAACTAGAAAAAGAAGAAGCCCACGCAGCCTAGTTGGCGCATTGGAGAAGGGAAAATACTACAAAAAAAATTAAATAATATAATATTACATGACTTTATTTCGTAAACACCTTAGTAAGCTAGGAATCGTAGACCGTCTGTACCTTTCGTATTTACACAAAGCTAATCGGTAATTACTAAATTTGTTGTTGTATCGACATGAATAATTTTCTTTTCTTTTTATCACAAACGGATCCAGCCATTTGCCAAGTCTCTCATTTTTAAGTAACGAGATTCCAAATTTACACAATAACTTTTCCCTTCGTAACTCTACTCTCAATAAATTTAGTTTTTGACATATATCATCATAATTTCTATTGCTTACATACCGGCCTGTGATAATAGATAGGGCTCGTTTTTCAACTGAATTGATTTTTGAAATTTGAGCTTTTGTCAAAGAATTTGTCCAAAGAACACAACAATACTCCAGAATACTACGAATATGTAGCATGTACATCTTTAGTAATTGTTTCTGAGTAAAACAATTCATTCTTAACTTTCTTAAAATATAAAGTCTTTTAGAAGCCTGTGAGCACATTTTCTCAACGTGATTTCTCCAATCCAGTTTATTGTTTATTACTACACCAAGAAGCTTTGATATATTTCTTTTTGGTAAAATATGGCCATTCACACGTACTTCCTGGTTGCTAAATGCTTTATCTTTAGAATTGTCAATAATTATTACAAAACTATTTGATGGATTTAAACACATTTTGTTATCAGTCAAGCATTTATCTAGGTAATTAATATATTCATTAATACAAGGTGTTTCATTGTATTTAACTCTTTCAGCTATAGCAATATCATCCACAAACGCATTTATTATGTTCTTACAATTTCCAAATTTATTTTTGAAACTTTTAAGGACATTATTAATTAACAAAATGAAAATTAACGGCGCTAATTTAGATCCTTGAGCTGTTCCGTTTGAAATCGTGAGGAATGTCGAAATAAGATTTTGGTCCTTGGTGCACTGCATTCGGTCCTTTAGAAAATCGGCTAACCAGTAGACATTATGAGAGCACACTTCCAATTCCAACAGCGTTTCAATCAAAACGTTATGGTCAACTAAATCAAACGCCTTGGCGAGATCCAACAGAACTAGAACAACATAGGTATTTGGCTTTTCTAACGACTTAAAAATGAAGTCGAAAAGTGAAACTAGGTAATGCACTGTTGAAGACATTTTGATTGTTCCATATTGACTACAATCAATTTTTTCTATTATTTGACGATATATTTTATCATACATAAAACTTTCCATTATTTTGCTGAAAATGTCAGTTTGGGTAATTGGGCGTAGGTTCTCTATACATATGTTGGTAGGATCTTTGGCCAGAGGAGTTATGTAGCCTTTCTTCCATTCAAATGGCACTTTATAGTTGCAAAAACTATAATTCACGATATGTGTATAAAGTGGTATAATGCTAAAAGCTGCTTCTTTTAGTACCCTTACTGGTAAAGCACCAGGTATATTTGACTTTCGTAGGCTTAATTTATTAAACTTATTGAGAACTTGCAACTCATTAATATTTAACACAGACTCTTTTGGTGGTACATTTCTGACCACCTCACTGATTGGTTTGTATCGATTATTAATTTCTGAAAACTTCTTATTTATTGCGTTTAATGTCTCAAGTGTATTTCTATTATTATAAATTATACTAATTTCATCCACAACTGATGTCCTTGCTTTTAGGCCACAAATCTTATTTGTTAACTTGTAAAATGTATACGGATTGCTAGCAATTTGATCCTGCATGCTTTTAAAGAAACTTTTTTAGCCGTTAAAACTAGCTTGGTCATATCACTTTTGAGTTTGCTATGCATGGCTCTATCATCTTTAAACTTTTTCATTTGATTATTTAATCTAACCATATCAGGCGAGACCCATTCACACTGGTTTGTGTTTATTTCTTTTGACTTGACAGGAAAAGCCATTTCAAGGCTATTTTTTAATCCTATGTTTAAATAGGCAACTTTTAAATCAATACACTCAGAGTTGTACAGTGGAGACCAGTCGATATTATCCACTAAATCGCAGAAGTCTGCAACATTGTTTCTTGTGAAGCTACGAAAATTTATTAATTTTGTTTCATGAAGTGTGGTGTAATGTTTTTTAGGTAGCAATTCTAATCCTACGTGAAATTGTACATTCGACTTTAATGGTGGTAAACTAGCCACTTTCTTGTACCAGTTATCCAGATTGGTAAATACGAAATCAAGTTTGCTTTTGTAGTTATTGTGTGTGTGTAAAAATGTAGGAAACGTAACAATTTGTTTAAGTCCTGTAGTTGCCTTGAAGCTATTCATGTATTTCCACTTGTTAAAATCTCCCATTATGAGAAAACCAGGAGCTTTGTACTTTTTTTTTATGTTTTCAAATGCATTGATGAGAGTACCATAAAGTTCAGCTTGAGTTGCTTTGGTTGTGGACGGAGGAGAGTACACACACGCTATAGCAATTACAGAAACATTTTTGGGTAGAAAACAAGGTCTAATGATGACAATGGTGATTTCAAACTCATTAGAATTATTATGTATAAAGTTCATGAATTTAACACACGGAATGCACTCTTTTACAAACAAAACTGTCCCGCCACCCAGCTTTGTTTGTCTTCTAGTTTCATAGGTTACAAAACCTTTTATAGTAAGTTCTTTGTTATCATTGTTCCATGTCTCTGTAATTGCCAGTATATCGTAATCGTTACTGATAATTTGAAGGTTGTCAAGCTTCTCATCACACAATGAACATGCATTGGTGTAGTAAACTGTAGGGAAATTATACTTATTTTCAAATACACTATTCTGACTAGCAACAACTTTACTTTTTAAACCTCGCTTGAATCTCACTCGTTTATTTTTTATAGGTAATCCGACAAGTTTCCAAAAATAAAGAGGATTCATTTAACTGGTGAAGTAACTTCCATTCCATTTGAATCGTCATTGACTATTTTCATGGGAACCGCGTCACAGACTTGGGACACATATTCCCTTATTTTTTCCTCCTTAACTACAGACGCTAAGGATATTAGCTGTTTTCTAATGAAATTTGGGTTAGATGTATATTTCCCGATTGATGATGTGATGTTGCGAATGGACTTAACTCCTTCTAACAGGAGCAGCAATAGTTTATCATTTCCAATATGAGAGTTTCCTATGATCTGGGTTTTCCATATAGAGTAAGATTCTATGATTTCATCAGCAGTTGGAGAATCCTGGAGTCTAGGATTTTTAGCATCATTGCTTGGACTAACGGGATTACTAATTAAAGTTCCGTTGGGCGTTGTTGATTTCTTTTCATTCCTACTCCTTTTTCTTTGTTTTCCAGCCAATTGCGTTCAATAACACGTTTACGTTCAGTGACGTGTTTTTGCATAGAAAATCTCATTCTGATCTCCACCAATAATAATATTGCGTACAGAGACGCGTTCAACTAATATTTTAATTTAATTTGCGTTCAAGGACGCGTTTGGCTATTTTCTAAATTATCGTGCGTTCAATGACGCGTTCGACTATTTTCTTAATTATCGTGCGTTCAATGACGCGTTGTCTTAATTTAGCTAACTAAATTACTTACGATCAGCCAGCCTTTACAGTCAAGAGATCACCTTTAACCACCGTCAACACGCAGCTTAATGTACCGCTGTAACTCCACACCTTCAGTGAAAACCTGTATCAAAACTACCAACAAAACGATAATAATTAGTGCCAAATCACATATTTAATTACCCGAATGTCAGCACAACAAAAGAATATAGACCATGATAAGTAATTATAATTTTATCTGTCACTGTTCACGCTTCTTTTTATTTGATGAGCTGACTCTCTGTGGTTGTTTTTCTTCTTTACTGCTCTCTGCTCCTTTTCTTGATTTTTTTTCACTGATTGACTGTTTTCTCGGAAATTCCACTTTTCGGAAGTTTCCAGGTCCTTATCCAATGGTATGGATCGCCATGTGTATGATCAAATTTACGGCGACCGTGAAGCTTACACTTCCTTGGAGGAAAACTACACGGCAACCCACGCAAATAAAGAATGACCACAGTATTAACAAGATGGGTACATTTATTTGGAGTAATTCGATACCCGTAAGAAAATGAGTACGTGGAGTCAGGAGGATGTGCAAAAGGACGCCACCACCTAAAAGTATGTATGCGGTGTAGAGCAGTAGATAGACTCCAGCTGACAGACAAAACTTGGATGTCACCATCACTGGCTTGTTGCCCGGTGATATATTGAATTGCATGGAACCATGAGGTAGACGTCCATATGAACATTGGTAGAGTTTCAGTGCTCGGATGAAGAGTAAAGTTAGCCAAGGAAACGGGACAATTCTGCTGTTTACCGGTAAGGGTAATTGCGACATGGTTTAAAGGCAAAATTAATTTCTACGATAAATACAAATTTTACTTTGTAACTACTCTTTAAAGCAGGTAGTTGTATTATGTTTTAAATGCTTTTTAAACAGACAAACTAAACGTGATAGGGATATGTTTTACGACTTTTTTTTATCATAATTGTCAGCGGAAAATTTCTGTTAACCATAAAACTTACTTCAGCAAATCAGTACTTCTCTGATAGTTAATGCAGACTTAAGATAAAATCCAAAAAGTATTTGATTTAATTTGTATAAATAAGTATTAGGAATCTGTTGCGACGCCATGAAATAGTTCGGAAAAAGATTCCAAACCAACAACTTAAATGCAAGGCTGTTTGGGTGGAGCTCTGAACCGGATGAATACTCTAAGGAAAGAAAACTCAAAAAGGCCAAGTTGAGAAAAAATACAGGTAAGGAATACAATCCTTGTAAAAATGAAGCAACTATAAATAACATCGTTGTTTGAGAATGCAATGAGAAAGTATAAATGCAGTAAAGCTGAAGCTATAAATGGCTTAGCTTAACATTTGTATGTGTACTCTAGCTTTCTGAAATTTAATGCACGTTTAGATGAGTGCTGGTTTTAATGTCAATACGTCAACGTGAAAGTTTACAATTTTGAGCTAAATTGAACTGATATATGTTATTTTAAATTAAATTTTCAATAATTTTTTAAAATTTAAACCCAAAAGCTATTTTGAGTACTATATATGTAATTCAATTCAATAAACAAAAGGTTAAATAAATAAACTAAACTAAAAATGCTAAATTTACGCGTTAGGAAACTCGAACGCTTACTTAGCATAAGCCTTAAAACAAAATAAACGTTCACCTTTAAATACATTAAAAGCTCGTACCTAGTAGGTTGGCAACATATTAAATGTTGCTAATTGCAATTTTTTGCCTGTTATTTTAAAATTTGCAATAAATACATTTTTTGAACCTTGAAATTAGTCCAAAACCAGATTTGAGTTTGCATGTTTGCAAATAATGTTAAGGTTAGCCTCCGGGACATAATCTGATAGTTTATTGCTGATTATAGTGTCTTAATGTGTGACATGCGTATTATAGCGTGCTTAAAGTTGTGCTAGAAAAACCAATTGCACTTATGTTCATTTCATTAATTTAAAAAATCTAAGGTAGTAAAATTCTTTGGAATGTCTGAATAAAATCTCTTTTAACATTCTGCACGATTTATCATGTGTGAATTATTTTATATTTATTAAGTAGCTGAAGCTATGAAGCTGCTTATTGCGATCGTCATGTCTGCCCGTCCGTATCCTCCATAACTCCGAACTCCTTCGACTTAGAAAGCTCAAATTTAGTACACAGGTAGCTCCAAGCCTCAGCATCTGAATGCTGCAAGTTTCATCCCGATCGGTCAACC
>JAQIWO010000183.1:0-18432 GCA_034695405.1 Entomobrya muscorum
TATAATGCAGATATTGTGTGGCATACATCTGAGACACACTACAAAGTTATTACTCTCTTATCGTATGTTTCTAATTAAAAGACATGAGCAATAAGCAGAACCAAATAACTACTTATATATTTGAGAAAAAAGTACATTGTAGAAGCAAAGTAAAATGCTTAGCAAATATTAAACAATGGACTTTCTTGAAAACATCCTATCTTAATTTACTAAACGTAATACGTAGCTTACTGTAATTTATGTAAGCCTGGAAGCTAGAACACAGTTCTTAATGCTTAATAAACATCGGTCTGATATTACTTACACAGTTGGTTGAGTATTATACAAATACAAGAGTCCTTATAACCCCAAATTAAAATGCGCCACTTAAATTCACATGTTCATTATTGGCTGGAATATGAGCAAAATTGCCCAAACCGGTTTCTGCTAAAACACCCATCGTTTTGCTTACCTGACATTGAAAGAGCCGTCATTAATATTTCTAGAAACTATAATTTGACCAACTTTGAAGACCAGCTTTGAGACTGTACTGCAAAATCTAGTCCATTTGCTGGTACAATATTAAGTTTAAATTTTTGAGGCCTAATAAATAAAACATGTACAGAGTTACCAAAAAGTTTTTAGCACTTATCATGCCCTTACTTTTTCTAAGACCTGCTAACGCCTCTGCCTTAGAAAATATGCTGCGGCTAAAAGAAACTGAGCCATTCAACCGCTACTGGCCCTTCATGCGCCTCTTCTCCCATTGCACATTCCATTTTTCTCGATTGCGCGACAATTGGATGGATTTATACAACAGCGCTTTACTCTTTTGCGAGAAACAGAATACAAACGGTGAGACATGCGTTAGTTATCTTACAACAAATGAAGCCTACTGGATAGGACTAGAGGACATCACTTTATTCAAAGAACGCGTCTATTTCGTAAAAACGCATGCTTCGATATGTGTTATCCAAATACCCAGTGTAAGAATCGAAGCCCTACATTTTTACAAATTGACGGGTATGCATATGACCGGAGTGCACGTACCAGACTTCTTGCTGGTGCCTTTATCTGCAGGCATGCTATTTTCCACATTTAAACTATTACAAAGAAATCAAGCGTCAAGAATCTTTTTTCTGGACAGTAAAAAATGTTCAGTCAAAAGTATTTTCACCAAAGGCCATCTTTCAGAAGAACCGATTACTGAGATGTCTCAGTTAATAGAGGTACCTAATCCAAATCAGATTATTTCTATTGGTGCTCTCCTCAGTATTTTAGATGCAACAATATGGCGGGATGGCAAAGAGATTGCTAACTTACGATGTCCGTATGAGGACTTCAATCTTGGCGTGTATCGAAAAAATGTAAACACAGTAAAGTGTGTCGTTGATATCTTTAGAAATTTTTACAACTTGAGCGCCCAAAATACATTATACTATTATAAAATGATATCTTTCGAGAAAGTACATCCGAAGTCAATTCTAGTTCATCCTATTGTTAATGGAGATATCTTCTACGGAATGCGTCACATGATTCTTATTAGGCACGTAAAGGGAAGCATTGACGGGTCCAACTTATTCGCACTGATCTCGCCATTTGATGGTTTGGGATGGGGAATTTTCATTGCTACCTTTATGTACTTGGGGCTGGCTCTAAAGTTGAACAGCCTTCGCAGAATTTCTTTTCTCTGGATGTTGTGGACTTTACTTGAGCAGGACGACGATAGGAGATCTCAAATCAATAAGAAAAATTGGTATTTAGTAGTCATGTGGTTGTTGTCAGCCATTTTGATTAGGAACTCGTATACGTCCTCTCTCTACTCGTACATGTCAACAGACCCAGGACCTGGCTATGTTCCCCACTCATTTCACGAGCTAGTTAATGAATCAAGCTTCAAGTTCCTAAGTGGGATTGTAACGCACGAGCTTAAGTCTATGATCAGTCATGTATACGAAAAAGGTTATGGCAAGAACCTCACATCGTTTGAAAGACTTACTAGCAAAATGATCGAAAAAACTTGGATAACTTATCTACTTCAACCATTCAAGGGTGTTTCATTAGTCAACCTGTCATCTGGACTTCAAGGGGATTTGTGCGACGACCATGTATTTATAAATAGCAATTCAACGAAGATTATTCGTCAAAAACAACGAAAAATTACATGGCTTACTTTGAAAGGAAACGTGGGATGCTTGGATTCTCGCAAACTTACAATGTTGTACGGAAGTCAGTTTAGACGATCTGGATTCGATCAGTATGGAATGGCTGTCGTGTTCAAATTGCAGTAATATTTGCTGGGTCAGTATTATTTCAAGGAAATTAGCGAGCCTACTTTTGCATCCACACTGCTCGTTTGGAATGTTAAAAGAGAAAGATTTTTTCGCTTATATTTCCGGAGAACACTAGACTCGATTGTGGAATCAGGCATCTACTCACTTCAAGTTTCGTATTTTGATTACAAAAATAACGAGTTTCTACTAAACACACATCTTAATATGACTTTTAGCGGTCCAACGGAAGCAAAACTTATGCGAAAGGCGTTGAAGCAATGGAGTAAATATGGATGTCTAAAATTGTTTAAGCAAATTTGTGCATTGCATGAGCTTTTGGATTCCTCAGAGGAGCAATCTGCAAGGCTCCGGGATTTCGTGATTTTGTGGATAATGTTTGTTGTACTTGTCGTGTTTAGTGCGGCATTTTTTGTTTGCGAGTACACCAATATAAAGATTTTTTGCACTAATTTTAAGAAACCATTATAATAAAATTGTTTTTGTCACACACACAAAAACACACAAAAACACAAACAAATACAAAAACAAATTGAAGGTTTCGATTATGAGTTTGTTACTTTTTAATCACGCTTCTGTCGAAAACTAAATAAATTTAAATTTATTGGCGATAAATGTAATACATTTACAGATTAGAATACAATCAACTTTTATTAAATATTTTGCAAAACAAAACTGATTCCTAATGTTTATTTTACATGGCTACATAAATTTCAAAATTATAAAATTAATTTAAGGACTTGTTTAGCTAAAGTATTCTACTATGAATAATCCCGTGCACTGGCTTATGTATGAATTTTTAAGCACTTGAATTCATAATTTTGTTTTATGATGCTTCAATTAATTATTGATGATGTTAAACACTGCCTAAATTAATTTAAAACGTTAATTTTACTTAACTGTAAGCACTGCTTTAATTTTAACGTTTAACAGTTACTGATAGTACTTTCCTTTACCCAGTCTTGGTACCTTAGTAGTAAGTATTTTTTTTAAATGAGTGGTTTTTAAGAGTAATTAAAGCAAAGTTAATACGACTAATGGACCCAAGTCGGCTGAAATAATAAAATATTTGTTTTTGTAGTTATGGTTGAAGGTTTTGTAAATGCAGACATCTTAGCAATGTAATATTATTTATAATTTGAATTATCATCCATAGTATTTGATAGCTTCATAGTTACTTACTCATAGTTTCATAGCTACATACTCATAGTTTCATAGCACATTTCATAGTTAATTTTTAGCGGTTTGTCTTTATAATAAGAAATATTGGCTCATTACGAGCAGCTACAAAGAAAAGTTTAAAAAATGCATATAATATTTATCAACTCCTTAAAAAATTTGTGATAAAATTATGAGTGGTATGAAGTTTCGTAGACCTAGAATATACAGCATACAAACTCTTTTAGTTATATAATAGAGGACTTTATCAAAACATTATATATTGGAATAACGGAAATAATTGTCCCGCATGATTATCATATATAGTATAACCTCTCTAATACAATGTCATATAAGTACAACAGCCTACGTGCCGTTCTTTAAAAATGTTGTTGGTAGTTATGCAATGTTTGTTTCTGAGATATCGTCCCAACGGGTCTTCATTAAAAATGCCATGTCTCTATAAAAGATACAGGTTACAAACAATTCAATAAATTAATAAGGGAACATTTACATTGCACTTTAATAAATACCTACGTAAACCTCTTAATAATATATTTAATATAATTTATTTAATCTATTTTTTACTTAATACAAGTATGTACTTAACCATAATTTACTGGCAAGTGGAGAACGCTTCAACATTCAGTTTTAAAACTTATTGAAAATCATAAGCTAGATGTGCCTTTTTGAGCCGGTAATAATTTGCTGCACTATTGTATAAAAGAGCAGCACGTTTATAATAGGATGTCTTAAGCGAAATTTTTGGGTTAAGCCCAAATAAACATTATTATTCGTACGGACTGTTGTGCAGCCATGCGTGATGTTAACTAAAAACTTATTTATGGGCCAGCAAAACAAAATTGATCTCATGTAACTACAAGTTATTATTCAATTTGACCATTTGCTTGAATGCTAACACAATCTTCAGGGCCTTCAAACAAGAAATATTAGGTGAATAAATGTTTGCGGACATGGAAAATCTTACACGTGGACCTGCAACGCAGATTTTTTGTCCCTTGTCGGAGGAAAAAATCTCTCATTAACTATGTCCCTAAAAAAATTCGTCCCTTGTCCCAGGTCAAAATCCCGCATAAACAAAAACAAGGAAATTTTTTTGTCCCTTGTCGACGGAAAAAATGAGGAACCATTTGCATTTTTCGTCCCGTATCCCCTAATTTTCATAAAAATGACCAAAAATAGCGATTTTTTGTCCCTCGAAAAAAATTTCGTCCCTTGTCGGAGGAAAAAATCCCGCATGAGCAAAATAAACGAAATCAAAATTTTTTTTCGAGCATCCCTCGTTAAAATATTTCGTCCCTTGTATACTAATATTTGGGCTAAAAAACGGCACCGCCGTTGCAGCGTTGCGTAAGAATTTCCATGTCCGTGTTTATGAATTCGATTACAAAAATTTAAGGATAAACATAAATATTACTTTTGATTCAGCAATACCATTTTACCTGCACTTCTCTAAGTGCTAGACATTTTTAATATGGAAGAAACGTTTTCTTGAGAAAGTCGCAATCAGAAAATTTCATTCTTAAAAAAAGAGCAATCAAGTTTCCCGCAAATTTAAGTTATTTGGAAACCTCCTGCAGGATCAGTTCAGTTGTTGCAAAAATAATCATGAAAGTTATAAGTAAGTTATGTTTGATGTTTTTCTTGGAGTTAGCGGTGGTCGAGATTTTGAAAGCATCCATTCTAGAAGCAATTTTAGAAGCCAAACAAATCGAAAAGTTTAAGCGCCACTGGCCTTTCTTAAGTATCTTTTCCCACTGCACATTTCATTTCTCTCGAAGGCCAAACGCCTGGCTGGATTTTTATAACAGCGCAATACATTTCTGTAGTGATAAGAATTTGAAGGGCATAGGATGTATTGCAGTTCACACGGTTAAAAGAAACTTCACGAAAGAGTCTGAATCCAAAGATTTTTGGCCGGATTGGGAAGTCCACAAACTTGATGACATCACACCATTCTTTAACCGTGTTTTTTTCACTAGAGTTTATTCATTTCCATGTGTGGCTCAGCTGCCAAGTATAAATCACCATTTCAAATTTACAGGAACCGCTTCTCCAACCTTCCCACCAAAGTATGTTGCGGACTACGTGTTGGTGCCGATGTCACCAAATATGCTAACCGACAAAATCACATTTTATTTAAGAGAGTCACAAATGTTTTTTCTGGAAAGCGGAAAGGATTCGGTTTTGAGTGTTTGTGTTCCATGTAATTTCCAGAAACAGTACTTTGGAAAGAAGCAACTTAATCCTGTAAAGAATTTAACTGCTAAATTATCAAGCAACTCAGTATTTCATACTGCAAATACTGCCGTCACTGCTCACAGATTAAATTCTGGTGATATCCGATGTCCGTATGAGCGCTTTAGGGACATCAATTTAAAACGAACTTATGACGCAGGAAAATGTATCTCTGACCTTTTTCAATGGGCTCGTAACTTCAGTTCTTATAGTCGATTTGGAATTGCGTCATTTGGTACAATTTGGAGCGATACGTTTCCTGATCATCCAATTGTTAAGGCTGACGTGTTTTTCGGACTAAGGCACACCATCCTAATCCGAAGGTACAGAAGAGGAGTTGACATATCAAATTTCTTTGCATTATTGTCTCCATTTGATATATTAGGGTGGACAATATTCATCGTATCATTTTCATACCTCGGGTTAGCACTGAAATTGACAAGGTTTCCAAACAACCCATATCTCTGGTTGCTTTGGATATTGTTGGAGCAAGATGGCGATAAACAAGCTTTTATTAACAAACGAAATTGGTTTTTGGTAGCAGTATGGCTGTTGTCAGCAATATTAATTCGGAATTCTTACACGTCAACCTTGTATGCATACATGTCTATAGACCCAGGCCCTGGATATGTTCCAGGTTCGCTCTACGAGTTGGTTCATGAATCAAATTTTAAATTTGTAGGAGGAGGAGCAGTTGATGATCTTACATTTAAGATAGAAAACATTTACAAGGCGGGCTACAACAAAAGTATTACATCTTTTGAGAAAAGTGCAAATGCGATTCTTCAAAGGGTTTGGCTAACTGACCACTTTAATGGACTGAAGCCCCTATCTTTACATCATCTTTCTTTAAAACTTGAAAAGGATTCATGTGACAAGGATAGCTTCCTGCACAAATCACAAACAATTTTGAGGCGACGCAAGGGATTTGACGTAGATTTTGGGTGTGTTACATTGGACAAATTTGTTATTTTTTTTGAAGAACAGATAAGTGAGTCAAGTTACGATGGGTATGAAATAGCTGCCGTATTAAAGCTACAGTTGTATTTGATGGGTCAATTCTACTTGAGTGAATCAACTGAGCACGGATTTGCATCGCAAATGCTTTACTGGAAATTACGGAAGAATGGGAAAATATTACGTTCTTATTTCCAAAGTACGTTGGCGTCAATTGTGGAATCGGGAATCTACGCGCTTGAGACCTCAAACTATGAATCTCAAACAACGAAAATACTACTGAGCAAACATCTCAAAAAAATTTGGAATGGGCAGGAAGATGAAAAGAATTTGATGCGAAAGGCGTTTGAACAGTGGAGTACGTACGGTTGTTTTAAACTGTATAAGCAAGTGTGCTCATTAAACGAGCTTCTGACTAAATCCTTGGAAGTACCAGCAGCGCTGAAAGACTTTATAGTTCTTTGGGCATTGTATTTTCTATTAATTACTTCTGCAGGTTTTGTTCTGCTGTGGGAGCTTGGAATATTGTCCGTTTGTAAGATGTATTGTTCGACTGACTAGCTGAAACATTGAAACTATAAACGGAATTTTTGTTATTCTTGAAGTTTAAGAATATTTTAAGACATATAAGCACAAGAACATATATTTACCATCGATTTTTGTACTAGTCTCTTTCAAAGCATAGAAATGAACCTTACTCCTTTATTCGTACATGAATGCATTTAAAATAAAAATTCATTTTCATTCGTTTTCATTTTGAAAATTGCTTTAATTCCATTCTACCTCAAACGGTCAATGCTGTATCAAATCGACTTTTGAACGATTTTTGTAAACTTTTTGACACATTCATTTTCTTAGACTTTCCGATTTATCCAATTAACAAGCTCTTTATTTGATTTTTCAGATTGATATTGACTATGATTTTAAAATATTCCACATCCAAATACCCAAACAAAAGCCGTATAAATAGGTCAACAAAACTAATAGATATAAACTTTCATTACAATTTGAAAGCTTAACCTTTTAAAGTTGTATTCTTTTAATAGGTTTAAGGTTTTCTTGGACATGAATGGTTGTACACAGCTATACAGTTGTCATTCAAGTTTTTGTTGAATAGCTATGACGAGCATGGCCCTGCATAAGTACATTTTAGATGTACTTAAAATGTATTAAAAATAAAATTTAATGTGTTAAAACGTCGTTCGTAGTTCGTAGGAAAGTAAGCTCCAAATTTTTCGAATTTCAACAACTTTTGCATGCTATGAGCAAGCCGGTAAGTAAAACATTAAAAATGCAGACATTGTTTGCATACACCTGAGACACACTTGAAAGTTATAACTCTCTTATCTTATGTTTCTAATTAAAAGACATGGGTATTAAGACGAACAGAATAACTACTTAAGTATTTGAGAAAAACAAGTAAATTCAAGAAGCAAAGTGAAATACTTAGCAACCACTAAACAACGGACTTTATTAAAAACATCTTAGCACAATTTACTTAATGTATTAATATAAACCTTACGATACGAATGTTTACGATAATTAATGTAAACCTGAAAAATAGAACACAGTTCTTAATGCTTAATAAGCATCGGTTTGCAATTATTTACACAGTTGGTGGAGTATTATATAAATACAACAATCCCTTTAATTTCAAATTAAAAGGCGCCACTTTAATTCACGTGTAAATTTTAGGTTGGAATAGGAACAAAATTGCAAAAACAAACTGCTGCTAAAACACTCATCATTTCGCTCAACTGAAAATGAAATAGCAGTAATTATTTTTGTAGAAACTATAATTTGATCAAAATCTGGTCCATTCAGTGGTACAATATTAAGTTCAAAAATTTTAAAGTCCCAATGTATAAAAGATGTACAGAGTTATCAAAACCTTTTTAACACTTATCATGCCCACACTTCTTCTTAGCCCCGCTTACGCCTCTGTCTTAGAAAATATGCTGTAGCTAAAAGAAATTGATCCATTTAACCGCTACTGGTCCTTCATGCGTATTTTCTCTCATTGCACATTCCATTTTTTTGGAATGCCGAGCTCTAGGATGGATTTCTTTAACAGCGCTTTACTCTTCTGCGAAAATCAGAATACAAACGGCGAGCATTGCAGTACTTATCACACCACAGAAAACACTTACTGGATAACACCTAAGCAGAAAAATATGCCAACTAAATGGGCAGAAATGGGGTTTGCTGGTATAACCCTATTTCAACATATCGCGAGGTTTGCGTAAAAAACCAGCCCCAGTATGTATGGTCCAAATACCCAGTTTTAGCAGCAAAGCCCTACCCTTTTATAAACCAATCGATATATATCAGATCAGAGTACTTCAAACAGACTTCCTGCTAGTGCCTATATCTCCTGGCACGCTATTTTCCAAATTAGAATTAACTCGAAGGAATCAAGAGTCAATAATCTTTTTGCTGGACAGGGAAAATGTTTCAGTACGAAGCATTTCCACTAAACACTATCTCTCAGGGGAACCGATTACTGGGATATCACAGCTAATAGAGATACAAAATCCAAATAGGATTTTCTCCATTAGCAGCCTGCTTAGTATTTTAGATGATACATCATGGCGCGGTGGTAAAAGAACTGCTGACTTACGTTGTCCATATAAGCATTCCAAACTTGACACATATCGTAATGGAGTGAATGTAGTAGAGTGCATTACAGATATGTTTAAGGAAGCCCACAACTTTAGTAGCAAAGATTTATTTGTTTATGATTATTCGATATCATTTACCAAAGGTCCTCCCCATACTTTCCCGATCCATCCTATCATTAACGGTGACATATTTTATGGAGTGCGCCACACGATTCTTATCCGACATGAGAGGGGAGGCATTGGCAGATCCAACTTATTTGCATTGATATCACCATTTGATGCGTTGGGATGGACAGTGTTCATTGTAACTTCTATATACATAGGACTGGTGCTAAAATTGACTGGATTTTGCACAAATTCATATCTTTGGTTATTGTGGACTTTGATTGAGCAGGACGAAGATAGGAGATCTCAAATCAACAAGAAAAACTGGTATCTGGTAGGAATGTGGCTATTGTCTGCAATTTTGAACTCGTATACATCCTCACTATACTCATATATGTCAACAGACCCAGGACCTGGCTACGTTCCCAGCTCATTTTGTGAGCTTCACGAGAGCTTTGTGAGATTCAAGTTCTTGAGTGGAAGTGTAGCTTGGGACATAAGATCAGTCATATATACAAAGACAAGTATATTGGGAATCTCACATCCTTTGAAAGACTTGCCAGCCAAGTTATCCAAAGAACTTGGCTAACTGATTTGCTCCAACCATTTAAAGGCGTGTCTTTGGCTAACCTGTGCGACGACCATGTCTTAGTAAGTCTTAACTCAACAAAGCGAATTCGTCAAAACAAAGCAAAGTTTACTCTAACTGAAAACGTAGGTTGTTTGGATCCTCGTAAGTTTGCAAGTTTGTATGGGGATCAGTTTAGGAGATCCGGATTCAATGAGTATGCGACGGCTGTATTGCTTAAACTGCAGTTATATTTGTTGGGGCACTACTATCTTAGGGAAGCCAACGAGCCTAGTTTCGCTTCAACACTGCTAGTTTGGAATGTGAGAAGAGGAAAGCATTTTCGCTTATATTTCCAGAGGACACTAGACTCGATTGTGGAATCCGGAATCTACTCAATTCGAATTTCGTATTTTGATTATAAAAGTAATACATTTCAACTGGACAGACATCTCAATAAAAGTTTTAGCCCTCCGAAAGAAGCAAAAATGATGCGAAAGGCGTTAAAACAATGGAATAGATATGGATGTCTGAAACTGTTCAAGCAAGTCTGTTCGATCTATGAGCTTTTGGATTCGCCACAAGAGCACCCTGCGAAAGCTACGGGATTTTGTGATTGTTTGGAAATTGTTTGTGGTACCCATCGTGTTTGCAGCGGCATTTTTCGTTTGGGAATACACAAATATAAAGAAATGTAGCATTTAATTTTAAGATTTTATTATGATGAAAGTATTTTTGTTGCTTGACACACTGGCACATTTTAGGTTTTGATTGTGATTTTGTTACGGTTTACCAAAGTCTGTCAAAAACTAAATTAATCTAATTTTACTTCGGATAAGTGTAATACAATTTCCGAGAATTCAATACGCTTATATAAATATTTAGTAAATGAAATTGATTTCAAATATTTGATTTTTACAATAATGCAGACAATTATAACAAAATTTTAAGAACTTACTTAACTGAAATATTCCCATATATATCAACCAGCGCACTCTAATACCAGCATGCTGAACAACAACCGTATAATCCAGAAGTCAATTAGCGGTGTGGGTATGTTCAATCTATGGATTCTTTAACTCTTACATTCCATTTTAATTGATCATTTTCTTTTAGTATGCGTCCAATAATTATTGATGACGTTTAACACAAATTAACTCAAATCTTGTAAAACGTATTTAACTGTTAGCATGCTTTTAATACTGATAATTTCTCTTTTTATCGTTGTCTTGGTATCTAAGTCGTAAATATTGCATTTTCGCAGAAGCTGTTTTATTTTCTAATAGCAATTACAACATACATGTAACAACATGCAATTCATTATTTATTTGTGGCATCAATTGTCATTGATAGCGCAGTTACTTATTAGCCCATCATAAAAATTTAAAATGTTCATGGCCGTTATGCAGAAAAATAGAAAAATAATTAATATACATTATGTTATCATCTCTTAGAAACTCAAACTCAAGTAAGAGTAGAGTGGAAATATTGAAAAACATTCTTTGTTTGAGATCTTAAAACCTGCACTTTGTGGGCGTTAAAAGTTTTGGAAACGTGTCTGATTAAACACTGTGCCACTTTTCAAACCTTTTTATTGTTCTAATAAAAAATATTGTTGGAATTTAATAAAAATTTCCATTTCGTTGATTATAATATGATTTTCATCGCAATTTAAATACTGAAAACGTTTTTGACATGAACCATAAATACTTTCGTCGTTAATTGTCATGACAGCCACCAGCTTGAAAGAAATTATCATCTTGTCATATGTTTTTGGTAACCTACCTAAATATCTTGCTGTCTATCTCCAAAATGCTCCACATGTCGTCCTTCACTTTGGAAAACTCTTTGTTGCTGCATTGGCAGCAGAACATGTTGTCAACTTAAATCGTATTTCAAAGGGCGTTACAAGCGCCAATTTGATAAAAATATAAACAATCGGGCGATTTTTAATATAAAGCCAGTAACCAATTAAATATTGTCAGTAACTGTCTCTTATCCATGTTTTAAATATGCTTGAGATGACATTTTTAAACGTGTTAGTTTTCGGGGGCTTTAATTATTGAGCCCCTATAAATTAATGAGCTTTTGAATATGTAACATGTGAGAGTTTAGTACTCAACTACTAACCTGTAATTGATGTGCCATTTTAAATTTGATTGCTGCTTGTTGAAGCCACGCTTATCTCCTTTAGACAAAAACAAAATACTTACCACAACTTGCGTAAGCCTACTTCAGTGCCACCAGAAACAAAACGAGAAGACAACTTAGAATATATAATGATCTTGAAATGTAATTTAGTAACCCTAAAATTATAAAAGTAATTTATAAAAGTTTCAAGCTTCTTCTTTCCTTAGAACGTTTGGTGAAAATTAAAAATTCTCGTGTACGCCTTGTCAGAATTTTTCATTACGTGAATTCAACAACGACACCGTTCTATTTTAAAGAAACCACAAAAATAGCCAATTTGCTACCGACAATAATGTCTGCAGTGATGCTCACTCAAACATCTGAAGAATATACTAATCAGTTCATGATATAAATTCAGGAAATTTAAATTTTTCTAACATTCAATGCCTACTGAAATTGCTTGAATCTTTTTAACCACTGAACATTATCTTTTATTATGAACCAAATCCTTGGCTTGATTTATTTCAAAGCTAGAAAGTCTGACATATCTGTAAAAATCAAAATGAAATTGAAAGAATTTGCGTAATCTTGCGCACATAAACATTCAACTCAAAAACGAATCAAACATTAAAATCGGAACAATTTACAAAAAAATATTTTTACATCAAGAAACTTGTGAACATAGCAATAATGAAAATTGAGCACATTCTTGTTGTTGCTTCTATTGTTGCCATCAAATGCCGTGTAAATTCAGAACGTCCGCTTCCAGAAACTAATTCGGAAACTAAGGAAACTCAAAACTTCAACGGCTACTGGAAATTTCTAGAATTATTTTCTCACTGCGTATTTTTATTTTCTCGAAAACACGGTGGTTGGCTAGACTTCTACGGTAGCACCTTAAATTTCTGCATTCAGCAAAATATCAAAACAAAACCATGCGTTAATGTTCACACAACAGCAACCGTAGTCACTAACCAAAGCATTCAATCTTCAGAGATGTGGGATGCGTGGGTTCGGAGCGGGTTTGAAGACATCACACCAATATTCAATATTGCTTTTACTCACATGACACATTCTGCAGTATGCGTTTTGCAACTGCGTGGTATTGGTCGCCAAAAGTTTCGCTTTTACCAAACCCAGCTTTCAACGAACACTAAAATAAAGGTTCAGGCTGCACATTACGTTTTGCTGCCAGTGTCTCAAGAAATGTTTCAGAGGCGATTTTCGTTCCTTTATCAAGAGACAAGAATATTTTTACTTAGAAGTGACAAGTTTTCGGTACAGACAGTGTGTATTAAATGCCATATTCCAAAATATTTTTCTGACATGAGAAAGGTCTTGCTTAACGTACAAAATATTGACAAGGTCTTCAATGTTGAAACATTACTTAGCCGCCTGGATGCTCTAGCAACAAGTCACAAAAGAGACTTTAAGATGCGTTGTCCCTACGAAGACATCAGAGCTGGATCGTTTGAGAGATCAAGTAACCAAATGGTTTGCGTCGGAAGTTTTTTTCAATGGGCTCTTAACCTATCTGTGGATATGGTGGAAGATTACGTCTCATTTTCCGACAGCAAAAGTTGGGACTTTAAACCCTACCCTCTCGTGTTTGGTGCGAAGTTTGACGGTTATCGTTACACAATTTTGGTTAGACGGCCCAACAGAAGTTTCAGTGGGTTCGGCTTCTTTGCGCTTGTTTCCCCCTTTGAATGGACGGGATGGATAATAGTCATTTCAATGTTTCTGGCCATGGTACTAACTCTAAAGCTAACTAAGACTCAGCCCAACTCGTGTTGGTGGTTACTGGGAACTTTTCTTGAGCAAGAAGATGACATGAGGCGCCATATTAACATAAAGAACTGGTACTTAGTCTTGATTTGGTTGATTTCAGTAATTCTCGTTCGAAATTCGTACACTGCCGACTTATACTCTAACATGACAACTGATCCGGGTCCTGGTTACCTTCCTGGCTCTCTCCACGAGCTTATATATGAGTCCAAAATAAATTTTTTGAGTGGAGAATTAGACATGTTGAAAGCTATCCACCCGAACAAAAATTTGAAAAATTTGACATTCTTTGAAAAGAGTATAAGCAAAATTATTCAAAGAGTTTGGCCATCCAAGCTCCTAAAATCAAATCCCGGAGGGGGTAAATACTTTACAAATTTAAACGGTGGTTTGAAATACAATTTGTGTCCCAATCATGAATTTATAGATGCAGTTGCACTTAGAAATGTACATAAAAATTCAAAGAAAATAAACCAAGATGACGTAAAATCTGAGTGCTTGGATGCCAACAAGTTTGCGCTTTTGTACGAGCAGCCATCCAGTAAACTACAAACCCGCAATGCTGCTATTGTGACATATTTAAAATTAAAGTTGTATTTGCTAGATAGCTTCTACATGATTGAACCAAATAAACCACCCTTTGCAACTCAAACACTTTTGTGGAGTATGAATTCGGAAAAGGTTGTTCGCTCATATTTTCAGAATACCTTGGGGTCTTTAGTAGAGTCGGGAATTTACTCTTTGCAAGTTGCTATTTTCGACTTTTACCAGACAAAATATGAGTTGAGTTGGTTCTTGAATGATCATCAGACTAAGCCTGAAGATATGGAAATGACGTGGAAAGCTTTTAAGCAGTGGCGCAACTACGGCTGTTTGGATTTGTACAAAGAAGTTTGCTCATTTACTGAGCTTCTAGACAAAGCCATGGACCCACCTGCAAAACTTCATGACTTTTTGGTAGTATGGTTGTTGTACGGTATACTTGTCATCATATGCGCAGCCAGGTTCATTTGGGAATCTTGCAAATTAAACGATTGTTACAATAGTTCATAGGCGTAAGGCCGAATCTTATTGACTTAGAATTCATTCGCAGGTTGAAGTGAAATGTTTTTGCAAAGTCACCACTACTGTTGCACAACAAGATTCTTTGTTTTTATTTTTAAAGTTTTAAATTGTAGGGTTTGCCCAATTGCTTGTCAAATTTTCAGAGTAAATTTTAAGCTATCAATTATTTATCAGACGACTTTTTGAGTGAAAATGTTTTCATGTACTGTTTTGTTATTTTTTTAACTGCAGTTTATATTACATAAGTGTTTAAATTACTTTAAATTTAACACAAATCCCGCCAAAAATTATCATAAAAAACAACAGTGAAAACACAATTTAAAATTGCAGGTCTAATATCTGCTTTTCATTCCAAAAGCCTAATTCGTTACACTATTTGTTGCTTGTTACATTAAAGCATAATTTAAACAGAATTTTTTTAATACGCTTGGTTTATTGCCGTTAAAATCTATTTAAATTCAATTTTCTAGCAATTTAATCAACATGAAAATACAAATTCTTATGAAGCACGTTTTGTGCTACTCTATATTGAATACATATAGCTTATAATAATTGTATATAATAGTATTAAAACTAAGCAAATGTTTGCGCAAATATCTTGTTTTCGGTTGTGTAACATAAAAATGCATATTTAAATATTTAACTTTTTTTATTTGCTAAATTTATTACAAAATCACTACTTGCAATATAATAAATTTAATTTGTTTTTTTACGTAAGAATTAACCGTCTTATATATAAAAACGAAGACTTCAATATTATATTTCAACCATATTCAAGTTTTGTAATATGTATTCAGTTAAGAATTAACTCAAATGCAATTATATTTATAAATAAATTTTATGCAGCCTAATTTTATTAACCGTTTGTTAGCCACCTCACGAAAAAAAATTTAGTTTTTGATGACGTATTTAAGGTTCGTAATTTATCTAATAAAAGTCAATACACTTTTAAATTAAGTTTAATTAGATGTAAGAGGTAATTACTCAGCATACATGAATTGGAAACGTTCCACCTATTGGAATTCCCTGTAATACTTGCATTAAACTTTAACGTTTGCTTGTTTTAAATCCTAATAATTAGCAAAGCATTCGTCAAGTTGGCGTTTAAGACTTCCAAATATATCAGATAAGAGTCTATGCTGAGAGCAAAGCGACTACTACAATTTATTGGCAGCGCCCTTTGTGCAAGCCATATTCTTTTCGTGTAACCATTTGTGCCTTTGTTACTTAATCGATATTCCAGCGTTTTATCCAACACAAATTGTTGGCTCTGCTCTCAAAGTAAGGTAAAAAAAAACATGGTAAGTCCAAGGCCATCAGCAAATGCTCCAGTAAATATAACAACTACAAATAATGGGACAAGATTTGCACAATTTACAGCGATCCAAATAAAACTCGTTAACACAAGCTGACTAAAAGTAACAAGGTATAAAGCTATTTCACAATATGCATCCGACATCCGTTGAAATTTAATTTCAAGAATTGTGTATTCCCGAACTACGTCAAGCTCACTATTACATTTGTATCGGACCAAGCTTACTAAATGGCCATCTAGAGACAAACATACGGAAATTGTGAGAAAGAGTATAACCAATAAGTCTTGTATTTGGACACTCACAGTGATCATCGATAAGATCAAGGACGCGAGACAAGAGGTCCAATTGTTTTGAGGGCTTAATCCGCAGTAGTCAAAGATGACAAGCCAGGGATCCATATTAATCAGTCGAAGAATAAATGGTAATGGTGTTGCGAGAAAGATGGCAGCAATCGCTGAAGTTAACAATAGCAGTCCTGCGTAGTCATTGCGAATAAGTGTAGACATTGCAATGGATGTGTTTCCTGATAATATCTTATTCACAGCCGATGTGTATGTTTTCCCACCTCGAAGTATTGCCAGGCGACAGCAAATGCATACTAATAACGACCATGTTATTTTCAAAAGGGACAAATTTATTTGTAGTAATTCAGTGCCCGTTAGAACATGATCAAATGGAGTCACGAGCATATGCAGTAGAACACCCCCACCTAGTATGAGCTCCGAACTACAAAACAGTAGAATAAATGCGGACGATAAACCAAGCTTGGGTTTTAAAAACACTGGCGTGTTGTCAGATAGTAAATCGATTTGCATGGATCCTCGAGGAAGTCGCCCATATGTCCATTTGTAGAGTTTGAGAGCTCGGATGTACAATTGAGAAATCCATAGAAATGGAGCAATTCTTCTGTTTGGAAGCTGGTGTGGTGACTTCATTTCTTAAATTGTGACAACGTTATGATGTCTTCGTTTGACTAATCTGGTTTCAGAAATGATCTAAAGAGCTTGCAAGAGTTTTCAACAGATAGTTTAATCAAAAATAAATTAGACTGTCTACAATCTTAAATATAAGCATGGTTGCTTATCACCAATGTGTCCAATCTCAAAAATAAATGACTTAATGATGTTCAAGTTTTTAACAAACACATTTGCTTTTGTAAAAGTACAGGTGCGTTGAAACATACAAATCTATGAGTCTTTTTGAGTATATAAAATGAGGGCTCAATTAAATTAGTAAATTCTTCTGTTTTTGTTTTTCTGTTTTCCAAGTCTTTAAAATTGTTATGGTGACTAAACGTTAAAATATTTTCAACTGCATTTTAAATTAGCACTGGTTAACTTGGTACAAGAAATTGTAGTTATAAGTGGATCCAATTTACATTTTTAGGTAATTGGAAGCTTTAAAACAAAAACGATAACATTTATTATCATGTTTATACATGTGAATATCTCAAAACTTAAAAATGTTTAAACTCATTTATCTAATTAGGTTTCGGGCTTCCTATTATGAACAATACACTGCATCATGGTTTAAACTATGTGAAACTATTCTTTTAAGCGACGTTCCATATGCACACGACATGCATATATACGACCAGTCTAACCGGTAACAAATCTAACTCTTACAATTAAATCATTATTTTATAGTATGTGTGCAAGTGAGTTATATTATGTATGTTTGACTGTAGAGTTTGAATTTCAAGTTAGAGACTTATTGATAATAATTTTTGAATGTACCATTGGCCAACGCCCAATCAGCCAACTTTCCCCTGTACTAAATTTTTTCAATCAGTATTTATTGGAAACCAAAAAACAACATTTATGTAATTAGATTTGATGACATTAAAATAGGTTTCCGAAGTGGGGATTCAAATAACTAAAATATTATTGGCACAATTATACTTAAGTTTGACACACACGGCATATCAGCTTTTGATCGATTTGATAGAATCCTTACCAATCTCTTTATAAAATCTCTCTTATCTCTTATATAATGTAGAATAATACGTAATGACTTGTAACCGCCCCCCCCCCCCCAATTACGTCTTACGCTTCTATCATATTTTTTTCTGCATAATCTACACATAATTTTTCTTCCCATTAAGTTCTTCGTTGAAATATTGGAGTACGTCTTTTGGAACCAACTGTTTTTGGCAGTGGCGAAAACCAGTCCTACCTCTGGTGGCGAATTATCAG
>JAQIWO010000184.1:0-18405 GCA_034695405.1 Entomobrya muscorum
CATAGAAGCAGTGTTGCTAATACAGTACTAATAGATCAAAACCGTTTAGTGTTTCCACAAAACATAAAAAACGCTTTTTATACCACACATAAAATGGGATATAAAATCTCTTAATCCTTTTTTCAAATAAATGACTTGAAAATTTGCACTCTTGGTCAATACAATGGCTAAAACTATGTATCGCATGTATACAGCCAGCCTGCCAAAATTGCCGAATAAAGATTTTTTTAATTCTTTTACTGCGTTAGTTATCGAGCCGCTGGACGAACGGCTGACCACACACAGACTGACATAAGAAGGAGATAATATTCTACATTAATCTAAGCACATGAAATTCTGTCAACTTTTAAGCATATTCAACTTCCTGTTCGAAATAAATTCTTATACTATACACTAGTCATTTGCAACCTCTGAGTTAATTTGGTGTTTTCATATTTTCATTTCATTCGGTTATTTCATTTTTACGCAGTGAAAGTGTGCAGAAAGCTCCTGTTCAAATTACCTTTGTAATAAATTTGAATAATTTGTATCGTCGTGAAAGTCATCAAACCTTGCCCTTGAGAAGCTAATAGCCCTGCTCTACCTAAAATGCAACTTTTGGCTATTACCCAGCCGACGTCAATGTTGATCCATCAATAACAGCTCAGCTCTCTTTCAATGAATAAGTAAAACTATACCTCTCTCCAGTCATTATCCTCCCATGCTCATTTATTTTTATCAATTTATTCACGCACAAATACATTGGAAATCTCATTTATGGTTTTTTATGAGCGCTCGCTTTTACATAAACTTTCTCCAAACCTGAACTCAACTTTCAAAATATAAGCCAGTTGGTTTTTTATTGTTGGTTGTTATTATGACAGATTCCATTAAATCCCAGTTGTACTCATGTCTTGTTCACAATAAAGTTACACCAATTTACGCACATCTGCAGCTAGAAAAATATACATTCAAAGCGTTCAATGCCAAAAAGCAAAACAATTGTCACACTAACATAACTGTTCAGCAGTACAGAGTTCACTCATTTGGTAAAAAAGTTACTTTAAAGTTAAGTTAAAGTTTAGTTAAATTTTTGGTTTTCCGAGCCTGAAACATTCAAATAGCTTGCAAAAGCTCGTTTCAGATCGCCCAGGTACCCACTATGCTAAAAATGGCAAATAATACTTACCAGATTACAAACGGAGATTTTACATTTTCATTTATCTTCGTATTTCTGTTCAATGAAGATTCTACTTAATTTAATTGGTTTGATGATAGTTCAGATATAGTGGAGAGTAAATTTTCCATACGTACCAATAATACGTTAGTACAAATTAAAAGTTGTTTATATTAAAGTATCACTAATAAAGCGCACAAACGATTTTGATAAAGTGAAAACCTCCTTATGACTTAATTTAATCTTCAAATCAATTATCTGCTTTGGGTTACTTCATACCAAATTTTTCAAGCATTCTTATGACTTGAATGCGATTTTAAGCGCGTCTTCCATTATGCCCAATCAGATCTTGCACAATAAAAATTCGCTCGGATCTTTCCCCGATCTACTATACCAGTCATCTTAAAAAGATGCTGATTTTTTAGAATATGTTCGGTACGATGTTAATTCTCAATGTTTTCTTTGCATGCTATTATTGTATGCTTTTGTTTTAATACATATATAATTTCATATGTTTACGTTGCATGTTCGCTTCGTATGCTTTCATTCGAATTTTAAAAATTAAAAACGTAACAAATGCATTTGCGATTGATGCGCGCACGAGCATCAAGTTTGAAAATACAAGAAATTTGCGTAGTGCTTTTACTTTTGAATTTATTGCTAGTGTAATTGGTCAGGTTATTTTTTCTTTATTGTTTTACATCATGAAGATATTTAAAGTTCTATTTGAAGCATGTAAATGCATCTTGAAATTCAAAAGTTTAAGTTAAATTAAAGTTACATATAATTAATATTTTATTTAAATTTTATCGGTATTACATGTCAGCTTTATGTGTATATAAACTAATTTTATTTCAATTTCCTTATTTTAAATAGTCTCATAAACAGCATCTTAACCAAGAGATAAGTTTTTGATTTGGTGGATGAATATGCTTATTGAAGGACTCGTTTACGAGAACTGACTACACATTTAAGTGATTAGAGTGAATAGAGCCTAGTTATGAATATTTTTACATTTTTAACTCGTTTCTAGGATCACGGGAGAGAATCATATTATTTATTACTTTCATCATATAGCTAACTAAGATTTAGATTTTAAATTGTAAAGTGTGCAAATTTTAAATTCACGTTTCAAATTTATGCCATAATTTAAGCATAATATTGTACATAAAAAACTACATTGTTTCATAGAATTTGCAGACTTAATTAATTTATGAATTGATTAAATATATATTGTTTTGATATCACATCACTGAAATCAACTAGAATCCAATGAAATGATTTTCTTTCATTTCTTATTTCGCTTTCATTCGTCAAGTTAACCAAGGCGCGACTGAAGGCAGAGAATGAAAAAGGTAATAGCGACTGCAAAAACCTAAAATAGCATTAACCTGATTGTAAACCATGTCACACGCTGCAGTGTCTTGAAAATAATGTAAAATAAATAAAGTTTTCAAATCATGTGTTTTTTTCTGCGGTAAGACTTACCTCCCATACGAGTCCATATGAAATCGTGAATATACCACCTGCTTTAATTCCTACGTGATGCCTTCCAAGTTCTCCCATCACTACGTTAAGTTCATCTGCAGGGACAGTTTTTCTGTTTTTTCCGATTTCTAACCAGTCGCACAGTATGTCCAGCTACATTAGAAACAATATAGGTGTAAATTATTAAACCATTTATTAAATATAATTATTGTTCCAAAGCTCTATTTACAATGTCATCACACCTTATGGCACACGTCGGCAGCTAGCAAAAATGTGACGGTAGAACTTGCAATGCTAAAAAGCAAGATGATTCGATGAAAGTGTGAATAAGCCACAAAAGCTTCATCCAGATCTTTAAAAAAAATGACGAAGGTGTTTCCCAAGTGTACAAACATGACTGTTCCAAATGCTTTATTCACTAGTTCACAGAGCTCCCGGATATTCTGATATTCTTGATGGATGTCTATCCATTTGTCTTCCCCACAAATAGTTGAAATATGATCGCTTCTATTTCTGGCTAGGGATTTGTTAAAAATTAAATCAACATTTCAACAGGCTTCTTATCTGAACATGTTACACGATCTGATTTGTTGCTTACTCATATCGATCTGAATTTTCTTAGAAAACTGTGTCGCCGCTGTCCACACGGTCAAAACCGCCATTAGAAGCAGTAGGAAAAAGTAATGTTTAGATAAAATGTAATGAAAGTTTACAAGAGCTCCGAGAACTGCCACTGCATAATCCGCTGTTGGAATCTGATATGTTGAGTTAAAATATATTGGTGTTTTTGGAGCATTTATTGGTAGGAAAAATGTAAGTTTAGCATAAATTATCCTTCGCGGGCTAAAAATGTTCCCAATTTCCCAATTATGAGAGTCACTTGCTACAAACGTAACCCCGGCTGCCTCGATAATTCCAATCATGGTGAAAAGTAAACAAATCAGAAAAAGGACAAATTTCCTCTGAATCTGTAAAATACAAAAATTTTGTTATTTTCGACCTTTTGAAGATGAAAATTGATCTTAATAAAGTACGTTACCCAAACGGTCCCAAAGCTCGAGTTTTGAAACTTGTCCTGAATACAGCTCACAATGTCCAAATATTGACGTCTGCTAAATATGAACTTTTTTGAAATTAATAAGGTCCCAACATCCAATAAAGTTCTCCCAAACACATAGAGGTACTCAGATGGGTTGGGTAGTCTTGCGTTAGCAAGAAACTCATTACTAATTTTGAAAGTAGAAATGATCATAATCCCTCTCAAAGTCATAAGAATCCCGAAAAAAATTTTTTGGATCAGGTTTCCATTTACTGCGAAATTGACACCGCTTAGCTCATTTCTTTTGCACAGTATGCGAAAGGGACTGCAACAAAGGAAGTATGCAAACTGAAAATACACAACAAGAAAATTAGCCATACTGTGTCCTGGCAGAGAAGTAAACATGTTTCCAATTTTATTGGTCATTTTTCTTGCAACTGGGGTGAAACACGACATGTTGAAACACTGGAAAAGTGGTTTGACGGGACACGGTTTGACACAGTGAACTCTCAACTGAAAGTCCCAACTACTTGTTCCTTCTTACGGGTCACTTATTGGTAAACTATATATTTTATCATTGTCATTTAACTGTCCCAATTTAAATTTATTTGTAAGTTGTACTTTCTAAAAATATTTAATTTAAGATTTTTGATTTGATTTTTTTGAACTTGATACATTTGCACTTTAATTTAGTAAATGTTCTATTTTGAAAATTTTGAAAAGTTTGGAGAAAGTTTATGTAAAAGGAAACTTCTTAAAAGCCAATCATAAATGCAATTTGTAATGTATTTGTGCGTTAATAAATTCCTAAAATAATAAATGAGCATGTGAGGAAAACGAATGAGGACAGGTTTAGTTTTACTGGTTCATTGAAAGAGAGCTGAGCAGTGACTGAATGTTGAACATTGAATTCGGCTTGATAATAGCCAAATATGGCATTTTAGGAAGGACAGGTTTATTAGCTTCTCAAGAACAAGGGTTAATGACTTCTCTGTCACGTACGTTTAATTTGCCCACTACTACAAATTATTCATTACATTACAAAAGTAACAGAGAGGAAGCTTTGAAGAGAAGCTTCATGTATGCGTTTACTGTGAACTAATGAAATAACTAACATTTAAAAACACCAATATAGCTCATATACGTTGCAAATGGTATACCAAGATAATTCATTTAGATTTATTTGGAACGCAATGCGGAATAAGCTTAAAAGTTTACGAAATTTCTTCGAATTAGTATGTACCTGAGTTCCTAGCGGTCGTGAAAATTCTTACTAATGGACCTGCAACGCAGATTTTCAGTCCCTTTACTGAGGGAGAAAATTCCAAAGGATCTATGGTCCCAAGACCGTCCCTTAAAAAAATTATTTCGTCTCTTGTTTCGTGTCTCTCTATGACTGGGGCTTTAAAAACCGGCGTTGCGTAAGATTCTGCACTTCCGGTTTTTTACAACCTATACTGTGTTTGGGTGTATACGCCTAGTTTGCCAACGGAAACAATTTTTTTAAAAAATTTACAAAACTAAGTGATTGTAAGCTTTGGACAGGAGCTTTAAGCAAGCTTTCACTGTGTGTGAATGATATGAACAGAAATCAAGGAAATGAAGTCGCTGAAATTGTCGATAAACGCTGCCTACTGGCAGGGTGTAAGAGAAATTATTCGTGACAGGAAGTGGTATATGCTTAAAAGTCAGTATATTAAGAAGAAAAGGGGTTATTAGCTTCCACAAGGACAAGGTTTGATGACTTCTCAGTCACATAATATATGCCTTATTTGCTACCGATATAAATTATTCAAATACCCTAAGAAAGTTACTGAAGGAGTAATCTTTAGAGTAAAGCTGGAAGCATGCCAACACTGTGGGTGGATGGAACGTGCAGCAAGCATGTATATGAAGTTTCTGAAATTGCTCAAAAGGGTTGCAAATGAGTCGTAAATAGTTATTGTAGAGTAAGGATTTATTTGTGGCAGGGTAGAATATTCTTAAAAATTTTCAAATTTTCCTGAAAAGAGTGGAAACCTGAGCTCCTCAGATTGCTTTTATTTCCGGTTTCAGGTATAACACCGGTACAAACGGTTTCGTTGTACCATATGCATATGACACATAAATTTACCATACTATTACGAGTAGTTCACATGTAAAATCGGATTTAAAAGTTTATCGATTGTTTAGAAAAAATTGTTTTGGTATTTTAAGTCAAACTTTTAACTAGTGTTTGTAAAATAGTTGTTTGTTATCATCAGCTTTAATACAGATGTGCACTTTGTTTGCAAAGTTATAAGGATTATTATATCTACTTTCTCTTCTTTCTCTTCAAATCATAATTCACCCTGCTACAGAATATACATTTTTGTTCTCTCACCTTTTCTCAGTGTACATCTTATTAAGTAGACTGCTGCAGCAGCTATGTAATAATGTTCTATTTTCTCTTATTTATAGGCGGACGTGCAAAATCTTGCGCAACGCAGCAACGGCATTGCCGCTTTTTTAAAGCAAATTTCAAGGCAAAAAAGGCAATTTTTTAAAGGATGCAATTTTTATTGATTGTGTTTTTGCTTATGCCGGCAAGGCCGGTCTGACAACAGACGGCAATTGATTGAATTATTTTTGGCCAAGAGTGATTGTGCCCTCGTACAACTGACGGAAAATCTGCGTTGCAGGCAGGTCCGTTTGTAAGAATTTGCGTGCCCGTTTAAACGCAGGCTTACCACTGTTGCTGCTGCTAGTAGTATTCTTCCGTTCTCGACCTACCATAGCATTGCAATTTCTTGTTGCTTTCCATATATACCATTATAAATGGCTAAACACTACCTATGCTGCTGAGCTTATTGTTGGTCGTTAAAATTATATTATTCGTGACAGAAATCGATAGCTGCATATATTATCCCTATTAGTACTTGCCACACTCAACCTTTTTTTCTTGATTCAAAACAGTTCACTAAACCTTCCAAACACACACACACACAAGGTGCATATGCGCATAGTACATATGAATTTATCCCAACGTGTTCTTATATTAGAAATATTATAAATATGTTTCAACGTTTTGAGCATCGCATCGCATCAGAGCAGTGTAATGTACACTGATACCAGTTTGTTTTTAACTCTACGCTGTAGGGAATAGAGCATAGAACATGCAACATGCGTTTGTGTTTTCCGAATGAAATTAAATGTGAGTGTTTATTTAAATTAATTTAGGATTGAAACCTTAACACTTAAAATTTAGTTTAAAAGTTTGCTTAAGCATAAAATGTTAATTGACATTGACAGGATACTTTGAAATTCGATCAACTATTATGTTATAAGTTTACATACTTTGCGATGAAATAAAATGAGAAGATGTTAGGCAATAATCTTCAGAGGGAATACTTAGCTGGTCTTTACATGAGTAAACCGAAATGCGCAATAAGTAGGACACCATAAATTTCCATACTGCGATGTATTGTGAAAAACGGGGTAGGTACATTATTCCTTTTAAATTTTTGTGATGACCTAATCAACATTAATTGTTAAAATTCCAGTTGAGAAAGTGAAAGTATTTTTTCATGCTCAACATGGTCAATTCTAGCTCCCGTTCCTAGTGAATTTTAAGGAAACGAAATTCACATTAATACTTCATCACAAAGCAAAAACGTGAAAGTCCGTAAATGTAAACAAATACATGTTTGCATTCATAGTTGGAAAAATTGGGCAGAATTCAATTAGCATGCATTAATTGTTCATATTGCCCCATTTTCCAATTTTGTGGATGCGACACTAGTGATTTCCATTTTTCCTCCTGAAAACGAGCATTTACCTTTTTTATTGATATTTTCATTTAGCATCAGTATGCATTCATTGCACCCTAATTTTATGTTTTCGTTATAATACATATGTATGTAATTTTACTATGCTTTCGCTGCGTGTAAAATCTCTATGCTTTCCTTTCATGCAGGATTGAGAAGGTGTCGATAAATGAAAGTCGTAAATGCCGGGGTTTACCAGAGAAAAGTGGAATTCACTGTTTCAGGGTAGTGGGAAACGAAAATGGGGCATTGTGAGAAGAAATAAATACATGGTCATTTAATTTTTCCCATTTTCCCATTTCTCACTTTTTCCACTGGGAAAAACAAGGTGGAATTTCGTCATTCATGGTTTCATGTTAACTTTGTATGTTTCCGTTTGAATACTTATGTAATTCCCTATGTTTGAATACGTTGAATGTTGGTTTTGTAAGCTTTCATTCGAATTTTAAAGGTTGAAAGCAACAAAGTATTTCAATCGATATGCACACGAGAAATAAGTCCAGAATAACATTAAAATCTGGGCAGAGCTTAATAAAGTCATTGCTCAGTTTGTTTTTTCTTTACATTTATGTTACATTTATATATTTAAAGTATTATTTGACGCATGTAAATGCATATTGAATTTCAATAGATTAAGTTAAATTAAAAATATTTATAATTCAAAATGTTATTTAATTTTTCTCTGTTGTAAATCAATCTTATGTGAATATAACTTTCGTTTATTTCAATTTCCTTATTTTAGTGTCACATACAGTACCTAAAAAAAGGATGAGTCATGGGGATATTTGGGTAGTGCTTTCACTTTTGCATTTGTTACTAGTGATTAAAAATGTTTGTTTTTTCTTATTGTTTTGATAGATTAAAATATTTGAAGTATTGTGTGAAGCATGTGAATAGGTACATATTGAATTAGATTAAATAATGTTAAATTAAAATTACACAAAGTTTCAATTCCTATTTATCTAATGCATTTATCTGTTGTAAATGAACTTTATAGGAGTACAAACATTGCATAATTTTATTTCCTTATTTAGTGCTGTACAGTAAAGGAACTAAGAGATGTCTTATTTGGGTGGATGAATATATTTATTGAAGGACACGTTTAAGAAAACTAGCTACACATTTAAGTGATTATAGTGCGTATAGTGAGATTATAGTGAGTTATGTTGTTAATATTTGTCAAATTTTCAACTCTAGTTTCCAGGATCCCGGGAAAGAAGCATATTATTTATGACTTTCACCCTAAAACCTACAAACACTAAAATTTGAGAATATTTTTTGAATCAGTGTACACAATTCAGGTTCTCCCTTGAAATCTACGGCATAAGTCATAGGATAGGATAAACATAGGATTCAGTATACTTATAAGCATACCATCGTATCTATCATGTTAAATTGTTTTCATTTATTTTTGCTAACTTGGAATTTGCAGACTAACTAATTTCTGAATTTATTGAATCAATTAACCATTTGTTCCTATGAATTGCGATTTCCATCTTTTTTCTCGGGACTGAAGGCAGATGATGAAAAAGGTAACAGCGAGCGAAAAAATCTGAAAAAAAGTGTTTTAATAATCGATCACGCATCAGTGTCTTATAGATTGTACAAAACTGTTTAAAATCATTCGTTTTTGCTGTAATACTTACGCTACATAAGAGTCCATATGTGATTGTGAATAAACCGTTTCCTTTGATACCTACGCTGTGGCTTTGAAGTTCCTCCATGACTACGTCGCATTCATCGGCAGGGACATTTTTTCTGTTTTTGCTGATTGCTAACCAGTCACACAGTATGTCCAACTACATTAGAAACCGTTTATGTGTAAATGTTTAAAAAGATTTATCATATATAAAATATTATTCCAAAGCTCTATGTACAATGTCATCAACACCTTATGGCAAACGTCTGCAGCTAGCAAAAATGTGACGCTAGAACTTGCAATGCTAAAAAGCAAGTAAATTCTTGTAACCTTTGAAGGTGTCACATAAGCATCATCCAGCCCCTTGGAATAAAACATCAATGTGCTTGCTAAGTATGCAGTCACGATTGTGCCAAATGCTTTGTTCACCAGGTCACAGAGTTCCCGGATATTCTGATATTCTTGATAGATGTCTGGCCATTTGGCTTCCCCACCGACAGTTGAAACTGGATCGCTTGTGCTGCTGGCTAGAAATTTGATAAAAATTTAATCTACATTTCAAACGGCTTCTGACCTGAACATGCCACATGATCTGATTTGTTGCTTACTCATATCGTTCCGAATTTTCTTAGAAAACTGGCTTGCTGTTATCCACACGGTCAAAACCGCCATTAATAGCAGTAAATATAAGTAATAGTAAGCTATTAAGTAATGTGTCTGTGTAATGGCTCCGAAAACTGCCACCACATAATCCACTGTTGGAATCTGATTAGTTGAATTCAAAATTATTGGTGTTTCTGCATTGGTATTTGGTAGGAAAAAAGATTCTTTAGCAAAAGAGATCCAGTCTCTGCCAAAAATGGTACTAATGTTATTCCAATTCCCATTACGTCCTAAAAAAAAGAAAACCGGCCAGCTCCATAATTCCAATTACGGTGAAAAGTAAACAAATCAGAAAAACGACAAATTTCCTCTGAATCTGTGAAATACAAAACATAAGTTATTTTTCGCCCTTATGAAGATGAAAATTGATCTAAATACAGCAAGTTACCCAGATGGTCCCAAAGCTCGAGTTTTGAAACTTGTTCTGAATGCAGCTTAAAATGTCCAAATATTGACGACTGCTAAATATGAACTTTTTCAACATGAGGAAAACCCCAATATCCAGTAAGGAATATCCAGCCGTATTAAAGTAAGCCACTATATTGGGTTTAAATACATTACGAATGATAAACCTATAACGTTCTTTGAAATTGGAAATAGTAAAAATCATTTTCAACGTGATAAGAACCCCAAAAAATATTTTTTGGAGCACGTTTCCATTTACTGCGAAATTAACACTGCTTAGCTCATTTGTTTTGCGCAGTATGCGAAAGGGGCTACAACAAAGAAAGTACGCAAACTCAAAATATACGACAAGAAAATTTGACATATTGGGGTTATATCCTGGCAGAAATGTTAACAAGCTTTTAATTTTATTTTTCATTTTTCCTGCAACTGGGGTGAAACAAGACATGTTGAAACACATGAAAAGTACTTTAACGGAACACGGTGTGATAAATTTATCTCTCAAATAAAAGTCACAACTACTTGTCCCTTCTCACGGGTGACTTGGTAGCCTATATAGTTTATCATTGTCATTTGAATATCCGAATTTAAATTTATAGATTTAAAAGTTGTAGTTCCTAAACCAATTTAATTAAAGGTTTATGCTTTAATATTTGTACGACTTAGATGTGGAAGCAAGCAGAAAACTGTAGTTTGCAGACAATTTTGAACTTGATACTTATTAATGAAGTATGCTTAGGTATTTTGAAAGTTGAGTTAAAGTTTGGAGAAAGTTTTTGTAGCAAGGAGCGTTCTTAAAAAACATAAATAGGATTTGTAATGTATTTGTGCGTGGGTAAGATTTTATAAACAATTCATGTGAGGTAGATGACTGAAAAGAGGTTTAGCTTTACTCGTTCTTTGAAAGAGTGCTGAGCAGTGAAGAGGAGCTTTATGCATATTTTCACTGTAAAAAATAAAATTACTTGCACAGGAAAACGCAAACATTTATAGGTTGCGAATGGCAAGGGTACACCAGGAGAATTTATATGGAACTGGAAGTGGAATAAGCCAAAAAGTTGACAAATTTTGTTTAGATTATTCCAGGACGCGCTTTTCTGCTAGTGTCAGTCTGTCTGTGGTCAGCCGTCCGTACGGTGGCACGACAACCAATGTTGCAAGATGACTTTAAAAAAATCTGTATTCGGCAATGTTTACTGTCTGACATGTATCCATGTGGCGCATAGTTTGGGCCATTTTTTTGACCAGGAGTTCAATTTAGAAATCATAATTAAAAAATGAAAATAAAATCTAAAAAAGCAAACATTACGATTTGTTGATAACACATGCATATAACCCATAGTTATAGAGTATTATAACGAGGATTTCAAATCTAAAACCAGATTTAAAAAACTTTAAATGTTGCTTAGAAATTATGTTGATTTTTGTTTTGTTTCATGAGTGTAACTTTGGTAAACGTTAGTAAACGTATTGTTATCACTTTTCTTGAATCATGAACGTGAACCGTTTCTCCAGAGTTACAACGATTAAATATAATTACCCATTCCACACACTTTCTCTCGGTCTCTTCGTGTGCTTAAATCTGAATTCACTTTTTCAATTCTGCTAAATAGTTGCATGTTTTTACCTCTCAACCGTCTCTCGGTTTACACCTCATTAGGTAGACTGCCACCGCTACTATATAATATTCTATCCTCTCTCACTAACAGCGCTAATTTACTGCTTCTGTTGCTGCTAATATTATGCTAATAACTATGTTTTATTATCCCTTTCTCTCCCTTTTGTGGCATTGCATTTTACTCATGTTGCCCATGCCCATATCATCATAAAACACCAAATACTACATATGCTGCTGATCTTATCGTTGGTCGTTAAAACATATTATTTGTGACAGGGGTCCAAGGTTGCATATTTAATGCATATTGCTACAACAGTACTTGCCGCACTCAACCCTTTTTCGGTGAGCCAAAGCAGTTCACTAAACTCTTCCACATACACGCACAAGGTTACAAATTTGTCTTGCTGCTGCTGCTAATAAATTCATGACACGAGATGCATGTAATATCTTGTAATAATGTATTATACTCCCAACTTTATTTGGCTTTATTTAGGCTAAACCCACAATTTTCTTCGGGAGTCTTGTTTCTTGCTTCCGCAAATTGTTCTAGCTCAAAAAACATTATGGAAAATTGGAATGCTCTCATCTTCGATTCGTAGGGGGAAATAACTAACACTAATATTTGTATCCCCATATTCTTCAATAAGGTTTTATGTTTTGTCTTGTAGAGCATTTATTTCGGCGGAATTTATAAATCAAAACGATTTTACTAATATATATGTCCTGTGATATTTATAGCCAATAAGTATATCAGTTTTTTACGACCTTTCTTCGTAACTTTTATCATAAGAAGTATTGGATTTAGGGAAAATCGCGACTGCATATAAAATCATTGTCACAAATACTTTAACTAAAACCTGTCTGACACATTTAGCACATTGCTGTCAACTGATAGTTGGGTCATGAAAATTTCTTTTGAGGGTTGATGCAGCTAATTTTTTATTGTCTTAAATTAATTATTATTAAATTGATTTTTTAAATTTAGGGTCAAGTTTAAATTTCTTGTGTTTTCGTTTTATGTTATTTTTGTATGCTTTCGTTTTGCGTGTTAAAATTGTATGCTTTTGTTTTAATACATCTATATATTTTCACATATGCTTACGTTGCATATCCACTTTGTATGCTTTCAATAGAATTTTAAAGTTTAAAATTAAAAACGTATTTGCAATTGATGTGCGCACGAAAAACGAGTCTGAAAATAAATGATAGTTGGGTAGTGCTTTTACTTTTGAATCTATTACTAGTGCCATTGCTCAGTTGGTTTCTTTCTTTATTTTTTATAACATTTACTATTTAAAGTATTATTTGAAGCATGTAAATACAAATTGAAGTTCAGTAGCTTAACTTAAATTAAAATTATTTATAAATAATTCGAAATGTCTTCGATATTTTTTTATTTCTGTTGTAAATTAATCTTATGTGAATATAAATTTATACTTTGCTTCAAGTTCCTTATTTTAGTGCGATACACAGTACTTAAATGAAGGGATAAGTTGTTGATTTGGTGGATGGATGTGCTTTTTGAAGGACGCGTTCAAGAAAGCTGATTACACATTTTAGTTACTACAGTGCTTAAAGCTCTGATGTGAATAAAACTCTCGAGTCTTAAATTTCGGGAGAGGAAGAAAGAAGAGAAATTTCAGAGTTATTGAATATACTAGTTTTATATAACTGAAATCAACTAGAAACCAATTAAATGATTTTCATTTATTTCGCCTCCACAAGTCAAGCTTACTCGCGGGATTGAAGGCAGAGAATAAAAAAGGTAATAGCGACTGCAAAAACCTGAAATAGTTTTAATTCGATTGTAAAATATGTCACGCTGTGGTCACTTGAAGATTATGTAAAAAAAAGTTATTCAATTATGTGTTTTTTGCAGTGAGACTTACGTTCCATATGTTTCCATATGTAATGGTGAATATACCACTTGCTTTAATTCCTACATGATGTCTACCAAGTTCTCCACTCACTATGCTGAATTCATCGGCAGGGACACTTTTTCTGTTTTTGCCGATTGCTAACCAGGCACCCAGTATGTCCAACTACATTGTAAAAAGTGAAACAGTTTATGTGTAAATGATTGAAGGATTTGTCAAACAAAAAAATATTATTCTAAACCTCTGTCTAGAATTTCAACCCACCTTATAGCACACGTCTGCAGCTAGCAAAAATGTGACGCTAGAACTTGCAATGTAAAATAGCAAGATGATTCGTGCAACGTTTGAATTTGTTACAAAAACATCATCCAGCCCTTTAGTAAAAATCACAAAGGTGCTTCCCAGGTATGCAAACACGATTGCTCCAAATGCTTTGTTCACCAGTTCACAGAGTTCCCGGATATTCTGATATTCTTGATGGATGTCTAGCCATTTGGCTTCCACACTAACAGTTGAAACCGGATCGCTTGTGTTGCTGTCTAGGGATTTAATAAAAATTAAATCAACAAGAGGTTTCCAATCTGGACATGTCCCATGAACTGATTTGTTGCTTACTCATATCGATCTTAATTTTCTTATAAAACTGGCTTGCCGCTGTCCACACAGTCAAAACCGCCATTAGAAGCAGCAGAAAAACGTAATGTTTAGATAAAACGTAATGAAACATTACAAAAGCTCCGAGAATTGCCACAGCATAATCCATTGTTGGAATCTGATCTGTTGAATCCAAAAATATTGGTCTTTTTGGAGGATTTGTTGGTAGGAAAAGAGATCTTTTAACATAAGATATCCAGCGTCTGCTAAAAATGTTTCCAATTTCCCATTCCCCAAAACGCGTTACCCAAATAATCCCGGCTGCCTCCATAATTCCAATCACGGTGAAAAGTAAACAAATCGGAAAGAGGACAAATTTCCTTTGAATCTATAAATTTCATAAAGTAAGTCATGTATCGCCATTTTGAAGATTAAAATTGATCTTAATTCAGCACGTTACCCAAATAGTCCCCAAGCTCGAGTTTTGAAACTTGTCCCGAATACAGTTCACAATTTCCAAGTATTGACGTCTGCTAAAAATAAACTTTTTTACCATTATTAATGTCCCAATGTCCAACAACGAATCTCCAAACACATCGAGATATTCCGCTGGGTCAGGTTTTTCTCCAGACGTAATTCTCTTATATCTATATTTGAAAACATTAATGATAAAAAGCAGTGTCAACGTTTGAAGAATCCCGAAAACAATTTTCTGGATCACGTTTCCCTTTACTGAGAAATTGACACTGGTAGGGTCATTCCTTTTGCACAGTATGCGAAAGGGGCTGCAACAAAGGAAGTATGCAAACTGAAAATATACGACAAGAAAATTGGACATATTGGAGTTGTGTCCTGGCTTAGAAGTAAACAAGTTTCTAATTCTATTGTTCATTTTTCTTGCAATTGGGGTGAAACAGGACATTCTGAAACAGTGGAAAAGTACTTTCCGGACGGATACGGAACACGGTTTGACACCTTTCCCTTTTAGGGGGAATTAATGGTACCCTGCCACTGAATACTTTGTAATTTTCATTCGACTGTCCGAATGTGAGCTTATATATTTGATGAAGTTTCTAAACTTATTTAATCTATAGTTTGTACTTAAATATTTATAATATTTAGTTTGTAATGTATTTTTACGTGAATAAATTGCTAAAAAAATTAATGAGCATGTGAGGGATGCGACTAAAGACATGCTTAGTTTACTCGTTCATTGAAAGAGAGCTGAGCAGGAACTAAAGGTTCAACATTGAATTTTGCTTGATAGTAGCCAAAAGGTGGCATTTTAGAAAGGAAAGGTTCATTAGCTTATCAAGGACAAGGGTTGATGACTTCTACGTCACGAACGCTTAATTTGCCTACGAATATAAATTAATCATATACAAATTACTGTTACGGAGAGGAAGCATGGAAGGGAAGCTTGAAGCAAACTTTCACTGTGAAAGTATTAAATGCAGAGCAAACTAATAAACGAAAAGACTGAATTTGCTCGTATGAGTCGTCAAAGACTAGAGTGTACAAGAAGAGCTTATTTAGATTTATTTGGAGCATAAGGTGGAATAAGTTTAAAGGTTGACAAAATTTATTCGAGTAAGCAGTTACCTGAGTTTCTTGCGGACGTGCAAAATCTTACAAACGGAGCTGCCACGCAGATTTTGCCTTGGTTGAGGGGAAAATTTCCTATGATCCAATGTCCCTCGACCGTCCCTCATAAATATATTTAGTCTCTTGTCTCGTGTCTCCCTATGACTCGGGCTTTAAAAACAGGCGTTGCGTAAGATTCTGCACGTCCAGTTCTTAACAACCTTTACTGTGTTTGGGCGTTTAGATTAATGTAGGAATATGCCCTCTTGCTAGTGTTATGTACCTGAAGAGTGTCGACCGGTGCTTTACGACTTTGTTAGACCAGGTTTGTGTGGCCGCTGTTCGCCTCTTTATCTCAGAAGTGAGGAGTTGTAAATGCATCACGATTGCTCATATATTTATGATCTGTATAACCTACCGTCCTAACAATATTTTAATTTTTCAAATATCACGTAATAACTGAATTTATATATGCACATGGCACATTCTTTTTAATATCGTTGTGCCACTACCGTATTATTACGAGGAGATGACAGCTCAAATCAGATTTAAAAAAAGTTTAACTGTTGCCTAGAAATTATGTTGATTTTGTGTGGTTTAATGAGTGTAACTTTGGTGAACATATTGTTATCAGTTTTCTTACAGACGTGTACCTTTTTTACTACGTTACAACGGTTCATTATATTTACTCATTACACACACTTTCTCTGATATAATTTCCCTTTCTCTCCCTGTGTCGCATTGCCTTTTACTCTCGTTGCCCATATAATTATAAAACACGAAACGCTGCCTGAAATGCTGGGTTTTAGTTTTGGTCGTTAATAATATTTATTTTTTGTGACAGAGACCAACAGTAAAGTTGCATATATTATGCGTATAGAAACAATAGTACTTGCCGCTTTCAACCTTTTTATGGTGAATCAAAACAGTTCACTCAGCCTTCCACACACACACACACACAAGGTATTATAAATATAATATCAAGGTTTTTACGAAAGTTACAACGGCTTATTATAATTACTCATTATGCACACTTTCTCTCGCTCTCTGCGTGTTTAGATCTGAATTTACTTATTCACTTCGGCTATATAATTACATGTTTTTACCTCTCTACCATCCCTCATTGTACACCTCATTAGGTAGACTTCCACTGTTGCTGCATTATATTCTATCCTCTCTCACTACAACACTAATTTACTGCTTCTACTGCTGCTAATATTATGCTAATAATTACTCTATGTTTTCCCTTTCTCTCCGTCTGTCGCCTTGCATTTTACTAGTGTTGCTATAATATCATCATAAAAGACTACCTATGCTGCTGATCTTATATTTCGTCGTTAAAAATATATTACTTGTGACAAGTATCGATGTTTGCATATTTTATGCAAATTGCCACAATAGTACTTGCCGCACTCAGCCTTTTTTATGGCGAGCGTAAACAATTTGCTCAACCTTCACAAACATGCAAAAGGTACTGACGACTCCCTTGTTAGAGTCGAAGTACCCAGTAGACGCTTGATGGCTTTCTTCTCACTGCGTATGTAGGAGTGATTTGAGAAAAGCTATAATGCGGTGAGAAAAAACCATCAAGCATCTACTGGAACCTACGACTCTAGCGAGGAAGTTGTCAGTAGTTCATATAAACTCTTTGTATTGCTGCTGCTGCTAACAAATTAATGACAAGAAATGCACGTAATATTCTGTAATAATGTAGTGTACTCCCAACTTTATTTGGTCTTATTTACGTGAAACCTTAAGATTTTCTTAGTTTGGTTTTCTTGTTTGTGTTATTTGCTTCTCAAGGACATATTTCGATAAATTTTCCGTTAATTATAGCTAATATGCCAACCGATACAATTTATTAAACCATCCGAAAAAGGTTAATGAGAGGGAGCTTTGTGGAGTAGAGCTTTAAGCCTCCCTACACTGATTGTGGATGAACCGTGCAGCAAACAAATATGCGACGTCACTGAAATTGCTAAAAAAAAGGTTGTAAAATAATAGGGTATAATAAGAGTTATTTGTGACAGGACGTGGAATATGCTTAAAAATTCTCAGATTTTCCTGGCAAGAGTAAGAACCAGAGTTCCTTGTCTCCTCTACTTTAATTAGGGCTTTATATTATTGGGGGTTATTCTATCATGCTTCCTGCCGTATCATTTTACCAATTTACCAAATTATTAAGAGAAGCTCACATCAAAAATCAGATTTAAAAAAACTTATCGATTGCTTAGAACCGCTGACTAACCGAAGGCTCACCGCTGTTGTTGCTGCTAGTAGTATTCTTTCAGTTCCCGGCCCACCATCGCGTTGTAATTTACTGCTTCTTTCCATAAGTTTCATAATAAAAGGCTAAATACTACCTATGACGCTGAGTTTATCGTTGGCCGTTAAAATTATATTATTTGTGGCAGAGATCGGTGGTTGCATATTTTATGTTGATTGCAACATTATTACTTGCCGCACTCAACCCTTTTCAGGTGAACTAAACCAGTTCACTAAACCTTCACAAACTTGCTAACCGATACAAATTTTTCAAATACTCCACAAAATCATG
>JAQIWO010000185.1:0-18398 GCA_034695405.1 Entomobrya muscorum
GGAATGTGAATGTGTCAAATGCTTTTATATCTTTAGAGAGACCATCGGGAAAAAAATGAAATGTGTATTATATTTACATATTTAAAAAAATTAAGCATACGTAAGCTCTTTTCGGTTATGATACGAAATCTACTTATCTAACCCTTTTGTGAATATTCGAAAAAAAATTCAAGAAGCGGAAGGAAGTATAGATACAGCTACTACATTACACTAGACTTCCTAATATGAATCATCATACTGATGAATCATATTCATAAGTATGAAATCTAAAATCAAAAGAAACAGTAGTTGGTTGACATATATACACGGAAACAAAATGGAGAAACCAAAGTATGATTGTGAGTGTAAATATCTTACAAATTATGATTAAGCGAATGGAGAAAAGTCTGCGAGTCTGAAAGTCTATTGAAACATTCGATACTAGCCTATTTACAGACGACGTCTACGCGACCAAGTATTATTATTATCATCTTACTGCGCTTTCTTTTTTTCTTCCTGAATTATTACACTCGATACATATACCAAAGATAATCATGGGGACAAAACCGGAAGTCGGAATCATATCATATAGCCATCTCTTCCTTTGGAATGCTTACTATTTTTTTGTATGTAAATGCTCATAAGCAAACTTCAGTTTATTTATATCATCATGAGAAACGTGCAAGTTAAATTGTCTAATTAAAATCACATTTCAATTACGCAAAAAACTCGCAGTTTTATTTGACGCAGTAATATCGTCTTCCAATCTTGTTAAATTAATGTCATTTACCGTTTTATAAAGAAAATATTCCTACTCTTCCTTGGTCATCTAAGGTATATCAGCATTTTCAACTGGAATTCAACACCAACTCTGTTGCTTCTCCAGTCAGGATGATGCTGCTACAACGGCAAAAAATACCAAGTGTGATTGTTTTAATATAATAACAAGACTGCGGATGTGGGATGTTGTTACAGACATACACCTACATAGTCATATATTTATATGCATAGGTATATTAAAAAACACGAGAATGGCATGCACCTATAAAATGTAGGTAAGCACCCAAGCTATCGCCTTTCACCGTAATCTACACACCATTTCTCATTTTTTCCTCATGTTTTTTTTCTTGGAATGGAATTAAAGGAAAGAGCTTTTCTCAAATGTACTGTAGTAGTGTCCGCGTACCTGGGGACAGCACATTTGAAAAACCACTTTCTCCTTTCTGATTTCCATAAGTAAATATCCATAAGTATCCATATTCCATAAGTTCATCGCATGTATGTATGCATGTATAAACATAAGTACATATCATACATTTAAATTCCATAAAGTTCCTTAAAAATAAAAACTCACAAGTGCATCATAGTGCTGTTGGGATCATTCAATATTTCATTGACACGTTTCCTGAGAAAAAAAATCGGATCCATCAAAGTTTTTTTTGTTAACGGAAAATCTGTCAAATTTTTCAGTCTTGTTGAACCGTCTGAAATCCGGAGAAAGTATGCATTCCTCTGGCCACGTGCCAAGACTTGGACCACTCGATGGTTTTCATCCTCGCATTCCCGTTCATAGCGTTTCCGAACCTTCAAGTACTAATTGGAGCGGTCAAAGCAGTGGATTTTCAAATAATGATTACTATGCTGTGCCAACAGAGTGGATGCAACAGTTGAGAAAGCAAAACCAAAAACTGTCAGCAGAAAAGGATGCTCTGGAGTATCAACTTTTGTGTTCTCAGAGGGAGAAAGAGAAGCTAATCGAGATCTATGAAACTTATGTTGAGAAACTGGAAGTGGAAACCGGTAGGGCAAATGACGAGTCTTCATTTTGGCGAGAGAAAGCAATACAAGTACACATGCATCTTACGACAGCACAGCTTGAGTTGGAACGAAGACTGGTGCTCATTGGCTCCCTTCAACAGGAACGTGACAAGATGAAATTGAAGTGTGGCCAAATCTTCCAAGCCATTATCAAACTGGAAGGAAGCCTCCAGTCAGTCGCTCAGTTAGTCAATCGGCACAATCAAGAACACAAAGTTCTCACAGATGAGCTTGAGAAGACCAAAGATAAGTTCAGACACTTTTGCGCACTGGATGCTTGCAGGGATGCCGTGGAAGAGGACTTAAGTCAGCAGATTATTCAACAACAGAAGACGATACGAGAGTTGCAGTCAGCCAAGAGGAAACTTGAGAAGGAAATTAAAGAGCTGAAAAAAGAGAGTGCAAAACTGATTGTGAGAGAAGTCGGAGGAGGGACCAGCAACAATTCTGGCGATGGCAAACGGCCAAAGGAAAAGCAGACAACCAGTCTAGAAAGTCGAAGTACCAAGGTAATTTCGTTTTCGATTTTTAATTGACATGCAAACCATAAAAGTTTAAAATTCGGGGAAATTGTGTTCTTGTTTTTGTTGTTTGTCTTGTTAATAATATGAGTTTCTTTATATGGGAGCAGGTAACTACTACTTCTACAGCTGGACAGCATGGATCTCATGAAAATAAATTTAGCTCATCTGATTCAAATCAGGCAGGTGTCTCAATGGCAATACATGTTTCCAGTGGACACGTAAAGAGAGATGGAGCTCAGCGAAAGGAATCAACTACAGCTAAGCTGTCAAATTTGCGTATAAAGAAGCCTCAGTAAAATGTTAAAATTGCAAAGAGGTGGAGCAGAAAATACCTAGACATATTATTATTGAAATTAATTGATTTTTAGCTTCTTTTTTTCAAAGGAACTAGTCAGAATGAATGAAAATGGTTCTAAGTGTAAAGTAATACTTTAAAAAAAATTAATAGCATTATTAATGTCATGTTAGTACTTCATTTCAAGTGTTTCTCACAGTAGTGCAGTAATTAAATCTAAAATCAAATGAATGTTGTGCGTTATTATTAAACTTAAATTACATGATTACAAGCAATGAAAAACTTAAAGTTAAAGCCATGTGTGTCAAAATCATTATAAAAATTGTAATTATTAAACGTTGAATAAAAGGGTAAATAACGAAACCTTCGCCTTTCACTGTAATCAACATTTCTCATTTCCTCACTTCCTACTTCTCACCTGACTTGAAATTCACTTTCTCCTCTCTGAGTTCATTCTAAAAACAATACAATCTCTGCCTCCACAAGTGACGACACTAATCCCCAGTACGTTGTTGGCATCTCAGGAGAAAACGAAACACCAAGGTCAGCTTCCACACTATTTTTTCATCATCATCATCATCGCCATCTCTCGTCATCTATGCTTGCAAGCCTTCTACGTATATTTTATTGCTAGAATTTTAAAGAAAGGTGGCATGAGAGGAGAAGATTTTGAGGCATGCCTACAATTTGACAAAGTATTTAAAAGCTTTATTCGCAAGACAATTTATCCAACTTTCACAAACTCGTCCACCAGAAATTAAAGAAGTTTTTTACTTTTGATAATATAAATATGCATGGGTATGGGTCTGTTCGACAAAAGAAAGAGAAACAAATCTACTGCCAGGAAAAGAATAGTGAGAGGGGGAGCTCGAAAGGCGAATTTCTAACTGTTAGGGAAAATTCGAAGTGTGGGTTAGGGTTCATAATGGCGAGGGAAATCGATGCAAATTGAAGGGCTAATGGAAGAAGTGCTACGTAGTTCATTAGCACAATCTTTTGACTACCGCGCAACTGCCGCTTCCGAGAAGATCCCCGAGTTATGCTCATATCCGCTTTTCTCACGATTCCAGAGAACGGTTGCATTGCCAACACTCTGGAAGAGAGAAAGGGAAACCCTGAGACGGAATTGAATCTGAAAAGAAAGAGAGAGATTTCTCCAAGCGGGAGCTCAGATGGCTGTAAAAATTATTTGCCATAGAATTTGGGTTTGCGGTGCCTGCGATTCAATAGAATTCCTGCTGGCTAGAAAATAAGCTCATTGTTGGGTCCACAAAAATAGCTCATTGTTATGTGCATGAAAAATGGCTGAAAACTGGGTGCAGTGAAATGGCATAAAACTGGGTGCAGTGAAATGGCTCAAGACTGGGTGCACCGAAAAAAATAGCTTATTGTTGGGCTTGCTCGCTACTGCAAGAGTGCTGATCTCAAAATGGTATTTATTAGAATGTATAGTTGTCAATTATGAGTCGCCTGATTCTGGAACTCTCAGATTCATCCCAGGGTTCCATCGTCTCTATACAAGCCCATGTTACGTATTGCTCTTTTATCACTGACTTGACGCTTTCAAAACGCCATAGCTTTCAAAGTACAATTCTTACAAGGACGATTCTGGTGTCAGAAGAATCACAATAAGCTACTTAATAAGATGGTACTAGTTTCCAGATTTTTAATGGCCCCACGGAAAAATGGTATTTTTGACCTTGAGATTTCGGCTAGTTTTGACCTTTGAGGGAACGTAGCTCCGAAAATATACGTCCAACAATGACCCACATATTATCGAAATGATCCCCATATTCTATACAATAAGATGGTACTATTTTCCAGATTGTGGGTAGCCCCAGGGGGGAAATGCCAAAATCGTCAGAAATCGGTCGAGTTGCGGTTCCACGCTGAAGGCCTAGAGAAGGGGTATACACTTGTCTCTAGCCTTGCTCAGCATTTGTGCAACTGGGCCCTTTTCTGAACGTTTTGCCCAATCGTCATAGCTCCGGAACTACTCGACACATTTTCGTCAGCATTAGCTTAAAACGTTCGTTGGGACATAATCTAGCGACTGGATGCGGTGGGAACCCCCTGGGGTAAGGTCAACGGTCACAATCGCCAAAAAACGGAAATACCGCCGGGGTCGAAATCCGGATTTTCCCTCTGGGGGTCGACGGAATCTGACCACTAGTACCAACTTACTAAGTAGCTCATTGCGATCATTTTGGTGTCAACATCGTGACTGTAGAGTGTCAACTTCCGGTGCTACAGCGTCTTGAAAAGTTCATGATTTTAGTAAATTAGAACAGGGGGGACCCTTCCTACTCATTCGATTCCCCATGTTAAAACGTGCTTAAAATTTTCCAAATTGAAGATTCTGGAAACTTTTCAATTTGAAGTCGTGAATGAGGCTGTCATTTTTGGATGATGACCACCAGTCTAAAGCTATGGCGGAAACAAGAGCATGTCAGCTTCCTGTTTTGTTTTTGATGATGATGATGATGATGATGATGGATATGTCGATAAATTTTCTCATCATGTGTACTTGATTGAAATCACGTAAAATTAGGAATGCATGGGTGTGACGCATTCCCTTGGAATCAGAGTGCCCCACAAATCCCATTTTTTACGACGGCTTTACGTTTCTTCCCATTGGGTATTCCGTGTGTGTGTGTGTTTTTTTGTTGAATGATGAGTGGAGATGGAATGTTGCTGAGCTGCTGGTATTCTATAATTTTCATTGTTGACAGTTGACTCGCAGCAGGTGCGAAAGTTAAGTAACGTTAATAGTGTGAGCCACTAGTAAACAAGATTTACTGGTAAATAAATAGTCACACATTTGCAGTGCTTTCAAGAGTGCATTGTTATTATTTTTATTACAAAGTGAGTGCACAAGCGAGAAGGAGGACCGGGGACAAGTGAACGTCCAACGTGGTTGATTAAAGATTAGTGTGTTCCCATTTGGAAATATGAGTCGATTGAGTGTTCCTTATTTATTAATTAATTCCAGGTGCGGTGGCGTCGTTTTCCGTATTCCTGTCCAGACACCAGAGTGGTGGTGGTGGTGGAGGGCGATCACAGAAACAGGCTTTGGGGGAATGGAGCAGCAGAGGTGAAGTCAAGTCTGTAAGGGTGGTGGACCTTAGGATTTGCTCCGTCTCCCCCAAGTTCCCCCCAGAGCCCTGAAATGGGAAGCGCGCCGCCAAGACCGGGAGTTTGGGACGCCTCCGCGGATGTCCGTGGACGACAGCTCTCCAGACATTCACCGATTCCGTCTCCTCGCTGGGGTCGTGCTGCTGCTGACTTTCCAGATCTGGAAGCATGGACCGAGTCGTGCTGGCTACAGGCTGTCCAAATGCAGCTGTGCCCCACCAGCGCATTTATCAGATGAAGTTGGTGCCTGCTCCAAAGTGCTTGTTCCAACTCCAAGTGTCGTTGTTACGTGCTGGCTGGAGTCAGCTAGGCGGGCGGTGGACATTGGGGACGAGGGGGAGCGGGGCTCCGAAATATTTACCAGTCAGGAGGAAGGAGGGTGCGGAGGTGGGCAATAGTGCGGTTGCTCAGTGCTGCGAGCTGTGAATCCAGGGCGAGGATATTCCAACGGATAATATTTCGGGGGCCTTGAATTCAGCAAGTTTGTGAGTGAAGTGCTACTGCCCCCAGGGCATAGACAGTTGGACTGCTTGGAGCAACTTCCTGTCTGCTTTAAGTTTTAACTGCGCACTTCTCACTAATTCCGCCATGGAGAAGAAAATGCGGATGGGTGGATGAAGCTGACTGTTCGAAGGCTCCAAAGCCAAGTGTTGCTGGTGATGGGATGAGGAAGTTGCGGTGGATGGAGGCAGACTACTCGGTCGGGATGAAGTAAATGGAGAATATTGTGAGTGGATTGGATGTTTCCTGTTTGGATAGCTAATTTTTTGTAATTTAAATGGTTTACCATCATCTGGTCACATAATTCATATTTCGATTCTTCACAGGGTCGGGAGTCCATTGAGACGAGCGATGACGCCAAGTAGCCCTCCAAGAAGTATAACAATGTTGGCGTTGTGCTTGTGGTTGCCGCACACGTAACAGTCAACTGTAAAAAAATATAAATCAGGAAATCATTATTTTAATTATTGCACCACTGTCAGTCACGAGGTATCTAATTAAAGTTAATTGGGGATTATAAAAGAGATGTCACTCACTCGCCTCGGAAGGCTGGAGACAGCTGTGGAGCAGTAGTAGAATAATTATGGAGGAAAGAGAGGATCCACCACCACCACCGTTGTTCGAAAGTAGAAACATCACTGCCTTTGTGTCGGGCACCTGATTCTTGTCCTTCACGGGAAAAATTAATTGGAGCTGAGCTGAGGTTTTGAGCGATGCAAGTTTTTATCGAATTATAATCAGTGAAATTGAACAATTAATTTTTTTATGAAGAGACTGAAAACATTATTGAAAAAAAATTGTGGATGAATTCTTCGCATTAGGAGTACACCGTCAAATGAGTGGTTGAGCAGGGGCAGACAGCTGTTGATTGTTGATGAATTATTGCATAGCAACCGGTAAAATCTTAGGTGGGCGTCGGCAACATACAAACATTATGCGATGCCAATTATGCCATCATCAAATTTTTTAAATGTCAATCTCGGTAAATCAGAAATTAAAGTGTAAACTACAGATGAAGGTATTTTAGTAACAATATTAATCACTGCATAAAAAAATTTAAGCAGCGACAGAGTTAATTGATTTTTGTGTGTCCATCTGTGCGTCCGGACTATGAGAACTTCTGCAGGAATGAATCGATTTTCATGAGTAAATTGAACAAATAGTATTTAGATTTAAAAACCTTAATATTTTTTATTATCAATTATTATTAAATAAAACTAAATTTAACACCGAAATGGATTCAAATTGAGTAGCTTGATTATTTAATTAATATCGGCATCTACTGACTTCAGATAACTAAACTCCTAAAGCTACATAATATGTAATTTTTGCGTGAAAACATTCATTATTACTTGAAATATTTTTAGTAGCTTAGTTTCCCAGTAGGAGAAAATTAACTGTAAGATTGTTTGCGATGTTGATGCAATGCAAGCAAGTAAAATTATCTACAAAGTTGCACGAGCCGAACCGCAGCTTTATTGGAGGACAGCTTCTGTAAAACTTGCGCTTCCACCGAGTCTCCATCCCAGAATCCTTGTTTATCCCTTTGTTCTCCCGCTTCATCAGTGTCCTTACTGCAAGCATAGAGCTCGTATAGATGGTCGCCAAAACACTCAAAACCACAACTTGACATGTTGATCCGAGAACAAACGTCATCACAAAGCAACCCATTGGTATCATCCAATCGTCGTGTCCATCTGCGAGAATGACCTTAATCACCATTGTCAAGGACAGCGCTGGTAGCAGAGTTCCTACAACAATGATCATGGTCATGAGCCATCCTTCTTGAATTGTATTCATGTTGATAGCCAGAAGTTGAATTTTTCGGTAGATTTGGCCCGACTCAAAGGCAGAGATTCTTTGGTCAACAGAAAGTTGCAGGAATCTTATAAAAAGAGAGATAAATACTTTCAAAGCATTGTACCTGTTTTGTTTACAAAATATATCAACATAAAATGAAATTTTGATTAGAAAGAAGCCTACTTCTCAATGCTTCCCTTTAAGCTCATTGACGACAATAGGAGCAATGAATTCAACCCAAATACCTGCCCATTTATTGCGAGCGACCACGTCCACAGGTTCACAGCCAACACCAAAACCTTCATAAATAACCCGCCTACCGTCATGACTACGCGTCCGTCCTTGGCTTCATAGCATGAGATCGTTTCACACTCTGGAATAAGCCAGTACCCGGGCAAAGACGGTTTACACGGATTCAGCCAGTGAAGACCAAAGGAGTATCCCAGAGGTATCATCGCAGCTCCCACAATCAAGCCATAGACAAATGCTAATGACATCCACTCCAAAAATGGCTTGGCCCGTTTCTCAGCTGGGTTTACCATTTTCTGGTAATTTTTGTGAAATCTGACTAGTCCGTTGATATGCTGACAGATGATTCCAGAATATTTATGGTAAACCCATAAAGTGCCGTGACTCGCCCACAGACCAATCGTGCAAACTGCGTAGAGAAACTTGTTTATGAAAGTTAAGTTGTCTTGGACTTTTGCGGATTGAAATTTTGGGATTCCTTGAAGAACCAGGATCGATAAGAGAAGGCAATGCAGGACCAGCTTTCTTTCAAGGGAACGTTTGACTTGGAGGGGACGTTTCATTGACATTTGTTGGGTTTTGGGATCCCAATGGAATCCCACTCCTTTCAGGGATTCTGCTAAGGAGCAGCATATTTGGAATGTTCGGGAATATTCCAAAATCATTTTGCGAGCTACATGTTTTTCTGTTGTGTATGCGAATGTAGTTTGCTGGCTAAGGACGTTTGAAGGATAAGCATTTGTTCGAGTTAATCCTTATTCTTTGTTGTGGCATTTTTATTTTTAATTAAGTTTTAATATCTGAAGCGTTAGATCGCGGACGGGCGCTCGAATAAATATAATTAATATATGCCTTTTATATGTTAAGGAAAGATTAATGTAAGTATAAATATTTTTATATGTATGTTTATCACTGACCCATAAAGCAGGAAAACGGGCATGTAAATTCTTACGCAACAAAGGTAAACCAAATCGCAATCGCAGTTGCTAACAAAAAAATACGATGCACACAAAATTCATGTGTGTGGATATTGATACCGCGATTTGGAAGTTTTTCTTGGGAATGGATATAATTCAGTTGCTATTTTCAAGTTCGTAAACAAAAGGTAATTATTGTTTTCCTCACGTTGTTCATCCCACAACACCGAAAAACAAGAATTTAAAGATTTTACCGATGCCCAAACAATAGTTTTCCAATTTAAGGAGCAGGTTTCTTTTAATCAAATGACTTAGAACTGTAAATTAATTCAAAGGAAATAAATGGAAAGTTTTGTCGAATAAATAAATTTAAAGCTACAGCAAGAAAGCTTCTGACTACCATTAAACAAAAACACCAATAAATTAGAATAAGACTTCACAATTTTCCCATGAAAGTATTCATTCGATAGAAATTTTATTTCATCCGACACCTTGACTTTTGTTGACAGAATTTGACGTGACGCTAATTTATAGTGGCTCAGATTGGGTTCTTATTGTTTGCAAACTACATATTTTATAAACCATGCATATATAAAGCGTTTGAAGATTTTTGTTGTTTGTATGAAAATTAAGCGCTTTAGAAGCGATATCATTCAGCTTATATCTTCGTTATTATATGTGTTGCTCTAGAGATAAAATAAATAGCTTTAATTAAATTAATCTCTTTTACAATTGAAATCAAACATTCAGAAAAAACCTGAATTCAGTTTTCCCATTTATAATGCTATAGGAATTTCGAATTGTTTTGTGTCGAATGAAAATTCAATGGAATTAGCGCTTTTTGTAATCCGTTTTTGTAGGGGATACACGATTAATGTTCTTGTTACAAAGCACACGGGTTTCCTGTAATCATATAATGATTTCATAAAAAATATTATTTTGTTCTTCACTCTTCAGCCAGTCGGTAGTAAAAACAGTGAAGGACAAACTTTTTTCATAAGATTGTCATTAGCAAACACATATGGTTAACGCATGAAAATACTTTATGTTCTTTTTTCCTACAGAGAGGTTATCAAGTTCAGTACGCCATTCACACATTGCCTCAAGCCAACTTATAATATTTCGTAATTACGCTATTTATTAAATGTCTAAATGATTAAACTGGTATGACGAGAAAGCTTTGATGCCAGAATCAGTCCATCTATAATATTTTTTTCTTGTTATACTAACCATAATTATGCAAGTAAGTTTTTCAAGCAATAGCAGGCAAACTTCATATTTATTATCCAGATGTCTCTATGAAAACATTATTTTTTTGTGCATTTAACATTTAAAAATACCGCAGCTAAACTATTTATCATCGCGAAAAATCTGAAAAACCAGAAAGAAAGGTTTTTTTAACTTTTTGAGCGTAAAAATAATTGAGTATATGAAATATGAAGTGGTATTTTTATAGCTTTTATAGCTATTCACCGGTTTTGTAGTTTTGAAAATTTTGTCGTTGGAAGTAAAATCACAGCAATTTTTGATATGCATTGAAGTTCTTTTTGCAATTTAAGCAATGTCAGTTGTGAAGGAAAGAATATATTATGTGGAACGCTATACTCTCGAGGAAATTTTGATGGAGATGGATTTATTCTAAAGGATTTTGACACTGTCAGGAACACAACAAGATTACAGATGCTTGATAACTGGATGAAGAAATACAGGGTCGATTGTAGTTAAAAACAATTGCAACATGACAATTTGTGAGGGGACGTATTTCAGAGGAAATGGTTACTTGCTAATTAAATGACAGTATGTATAAGAAGCATAGTTTCGTTATATTTGGGGTCGCCTCTGTAAAATGTAGTTGTGCACGGGTAATATTAAGACTTATGGTAACCTGAAAATCGCAAATTAGATTGGCTTTTGCAAGGAAACTCACTTTCATTCTCCGCGTATTGTTTTATTTGAGCATCAGAAAATGTCAATATTTACGTATCAATCTGATTCTAAATGGAAGGTCCAACAAACAAAGTTATTAAATAAATTTTGTTTTAAAATAATAACCAGGAAGCACTGTACTCTCGTTTTCGCTTTCGAATTAAATATGAATAATTTGCTAGTCATTGTAATCTATTTTTGATATTTGTGGCATGTACAGTCTTCATATTATTTTACAATATTGAACGAAGTTAATAGCTTTGTAAACCACACTGGCGTCACAGAAAGAGAACATGTAAATGCAACTGAAAATAGAAATAATAGAGTGCATAAATAGAATTTTGAAGGTCCTGCTAATTCTCATGGACACCTTGAGGAGAAATTGATAACGTTAACTAATTCCCATTTCTGTGGATAAATAATTTAAATTTTCCAAACGTACACACAGGCCAAGACCATGCACGAAATTTAATTTGTGTTTGGGTAAAAAATCATTTAAATAGTAAATAAAATATTGTTTCCGGTTTGCCTTTTAACTACACAGCATCTAAATCTAAATTCCAGCTCATCAAACTCAAACCTCCAAAATATTTCTGTACTTCCATCAATCTCACAAAATTATTATGGTTTAATAGCTTTATAAGGAAATGAACAGTTCCTATTTTACTTGAACATTCCTCAATAAAGAAGTTTGTTTAAAAACTCAACTCAGCTCATTTCATTTCACCTCTGATCTAAATGGTAAGCTTTATGGTTACTTCCTCCTGACTAAATATCATGTTTATTTCATTTGCATAGAATACAATATAACTCAAATTTCGAAGAAGTTTTTTATAAATTATTATGCGTGCATCCGTATAAAACTACCCTTAGTTCCGTCAAGTTTCACTTCACTTTCTATATATTTTACAAGAGTACTTTCCCTTCAAGTCAGTTTAAGCATATTGAAATATCAGCAGTCAGTGACAGGAAATGGGAGGCTTCCAGTAGTTTCCTTTCGTTTTCATGGCAATGCCCTCACTTGTGCTACATTTGTTCCCAAACTATTAATTTCTTGCATCCTAAAAATCTGACCTCATTACTTTCTTTTCATATATCGCGAGTCGATCATAAATCTGTACTCTACACTATATTAGTTGACTCGATTCAATCATAGCCCATAATACTTACAATATCAACATGCCAAAGAAATACCAGTTCCTCGCAAACAACCTTCACAAAAATCTAAGCAAGCTTTGGTTTCCATCGCCAGTTCTATGGCATCACCAAAATAAACTGTGGGAATACCAGCCCAACAAAGAAATATCCTTTCTTATTACATCAATAGGATCTAAATTGCTCACTTCTCTCTTTTTTGGATGTGTTTTATTCCTTTGTATAGAAAATCCATGGCTTTGTACCACCATCCAATTTATTAGCATGATTTTTCATGTCATTTTAATATCTGGTCTTATAATTAGCGATGGGCTAGTTTTGTTGGATGGAATGGAACTCACTTATGCTTTGAACTGGTGCTATCAACGGGAAATATGGCTAAAGCGTTTCGGTATATGAAAAAATTCCAAAAATTATGGTTGAAATTATATTTATAAATATTTAATTTTCTTTATTTTTCCCGCAGGACCTAAGCAGTACTCTGAAATATTTTCACTGGTTGCAGCTGGAGCTGTCTTGATTCCGACAGGTGGTGCCTTAATATTCGCTTTGATAGACGTTTATAATGACTTGGATCCGGTTTGGATTGCTTTAAAATATCTAGAATTTCGACTCGATATTGGCGACGCTTTAACCAAATTTTCAACAGTGCCGAGATACATTCTCGTGGTATTTGTCGCTCAAGTAATTGCGATTTCTTTACGCACTCTTATGCTGGTAGGAATCATGGAAGGTTTGTACAGAATAGAATTACTAAAGTTACTACAGTGCAGACCACCCACTCCCGAGTGTATTCAATTTTACATCGAAAACAGACTAATCAATCAAGTTGTTCGTGAATTTGACGTGAAAATGTCCAATATTGGCTTAGTAGGATTCGCATTGGGTTTGGTTGTAATGGTAAACGTATTTGTTTTGGTGCTTGAAAAGCAATTGTTGGAACTAATGGTCATATCGGTGGTGGTGATTGTAGCATGTTTTATTCTTCTGCAGTGGTTTTTTATTGTGGGTTGCGCATTTTTTTCGTTGTCTGAGGAAATTCGGTGCGAGTGGAAGAAAAACGCTAATGGTGTGTTTAGTACTAGAGAAAGTAGAAAATTTCTTAGACGCGAATTGAAAGCGTTGCAGAATATATCGTTTCCGGCAGGGAATTTCGGGGTGCTTGATAGCGACATCAAAATAAACTTTTTAGAAAAACTGTTGGGCAGCATTATTGACTCGATTATGACATTTCAAACGCTGACTTAGAGGAAATTATGGAAGGATGAGAAGGGTTTCTATAAACTTGCCTAACTCATCCAATTATTATTGAAGAAATAAATACTAATATTTATTTATGTCATTTCATGTAAGTGAACCTAAAACATACTTGTTTTAAAACAAGTAGAAATATTATATACTGATAGAGAAACATAAGAAGTTCTTATAAGTGTTATGCATGTAACTATCCTTTTGTTTTACAGATTATTGTTTCAATAAACAAATTTATCAAATTCAATTAACTATAATGTTCTGACCCGGTGGCTATGAAACAACATGCCTTTTTAAAGGGTTTTTTAACTAGATGGGTTGGCTGCCTATAAATATGACTTAGTTTTTTGAGCACGTTGATGTCCTTAATGTATTATTTGTGACTTTAACCAGTCAGTTGTTAGCCGTGTAACTTCAAATTCATTATACCATTCAGCAAGCTAACCCATTTGCAAACCTTTGATTCATTAAATTAAGAATTAGCCATAAAAAACAAGCGCAGTCCAATAAAAGCTTTATTTTTACTACAATTCTATATACAGCACAGTAGCATTTGAGCCTACACATTTTGTTTTGAAAGCCATTTCCGTCTGCACTATATTTTAACTTTGACAAGCATTCAATTAAGCGAAAATTACATGCATAGCGTACTACTCGGAAGCGTAGCTTTTGTAAATAAAAAGTGGAAAAATTTTATTGGCTTGAAATTAAATGTTCATAGAATAATAAGTAATGCTTACAAAAATATTTAGGACAAAGCAATCAAATGAATACATCGGGAAATTTAAAATTGATATGTATTGTGTGTACACACTTACGTATTTTTAAACACCTTGGTTTCATGCGTCTTGTAATAAATTTGCTTATTTTCAGAGAATATGTTAGGAAAGTAAGAGGGGGATGGGGTGGGTTTTTGTATTCGTGCCTAACCGTTTGAATTACTAATTATTATTGAAGAATAAATACGAATTTTTGTTTAGATCATTTCATATGGGAGCTTAAAACTCATTTACGTAAAATTAACTGGATGTATTATAAGCTTATAAGAAGATAATAAGCACTCATAATTGTTTTAAATACATGTAAATGTTGTACTGGTTTGCAGAATTTTGATTCATAATAAACTTATCAATGACCATTATCTTTCTCAAACCATTTTTTGACCTCGTGATCGTTTATGATCGTTTATTTGTGACTTCAATTAGCCAGTCGTCCACCGCACAATCAAAATATTATATCCGCAAGTCAACTCATTCCTAAACCATTGAAACATCAAATTAAATATGACCCATAAAAACAAGCACGCAGTCAAATAAAGCCTTTACTTTAAGTAATTTTACATACAGCATTGTGAGATTAGAGCTTAGAAATTTTGTTTTTAAAGTCATTTCCGTCTGCACTGTATTTTAACTTTGCTAAGCATTCAATTAAGCTATTAAAACAGGAAGCTTATGCCTTGAAATTATATGCATATTGTGGGGAGGTTTAACTTTGATTGTTTCGAAAAGCAGAGGTTTAATAGATTTGGCAAAACATATTCATGAAAAAATAAGTAATGTTTACAACAAAATTCGGAACCAAAAGTTAAAGAATATGTCCGGAAATTTAAAATTATTATGTACACATACTAAAGTGTGGCCTTAGTTACATGCGTCCGGTAATAGATTATATAATTTTTGTGGTTTCAGAGAATGAGTTATTTAAAAAAAATCAAATTTGCTCGAAGACAATCCCAATAAGCATTTATTGCCGATTTTTATTTTGAAAATGTAGCAGCTTAATTTGTCTAAGCAGTTTTGGAGAAACATTATTCAAGTAGATGTAGTAGTGTACCACATGCTTTGTCACGAGCTCACCCATTGTACACATAAAAATTAGATGTTTCGATCCGACTGCATTTGGAAAAATGTAGAACAGAGTTGTTACAGTAATGAAAAGAATTGAGTGTCTCGTCAGAAAATTGTTGGTCATGTTCAAAATAAAGTTTGGTGACCCCGTTTAAAAACGAAATTATCAGCATATTTAGAAGCTTAATTAGCCTATTAGGGAAATGTAGAGCTCTAATCACAAGCTGTAAATGCACTAACAAAGTAAAATGGTTTGGCGACAGTCAAAAATTTAAATTGGTTCGTCTTTCAAACTCAATGTATTTTAGGCTGATATATTTTGTTTCATTATTTTGTAATTTGAAAATTGATAAAGCCGGCTCAAACCAGAATCATGAGAGTCGAATAACATTGCTAGGCATTTATCTTCACATTTTTCGTAATTTGGAGGACATCAACGCTACTTCTGTGTCTATTATCTCCTAAAACATTAACATTTATATTGTTAAGTACATTTTTTCTTGTTGACTGGCTAGTTTGTCGGTAGTTCTAGTTTTTTTTAAATTTTTGAAAGCACTGCCTTCATCATGACACCAACAAAATTCAATAAGAAACTGTTTCACGCTAAAAAAATTGTGTCAAGTTCTTTGATAATTCCTTGTTTTGGTTGCTCGGGTAAGAACACGAGTTCCGCATTGAATGGGCGGAAATGGGAGGCTTCTTGAATCCTCGATTAGATGGTCAACTGGGAAATTTTGTTTTCTAAATAAGCAGTTAAATATTTCGTCTATTTTAAACTGGCCACTTCATATCAATTGTCCCTAATACTGCTATATCCGCTCTCCGCCTAATAATTGCTGTGATCCGGAAAACTCAAGTTTTCGTTCATATGTGACCCGTTCATGAATCCTAAGAGTGCATTGCGCTGACTGACCTGAGTGCAGAAACAAGAACAATTCTATACACAAAGCAACTTCTTAACAACGCAGTATTAACATGGCGAATAAACATCAGTTCTTTGGCAACAAAATTCACAAAACTGTAAGTAAACTTTGGTTTCCATCGCCAGTCTTTTGGAACAACGAAGGCAAGAAATGGGAATACCGAGCCAACAATGCAAAATCGTTTATACTTACCTCCGGCGGTTTAAAACTCCTTATGTCCCTGTTTTTTGGATTCATTTTGTTACTTTGTTTTAAAAATCCATGGCTATGTACTACCATACAGTTCTTAAGCATGGCCTTTCACGTTATTTTGATTTCAATTCTTATAATAAGTGATGGGTTAGTTTTGTGGGACGGATGGGAACTCACCTATATTTGTAACTGGTGTTACCAGAGACAAACATGGCTAAAGCGTTTCGGTAATAAAAAAGATAATGTTCAATAAATAAGGTTAAAACTTAATTTACAAATACAAATGCAATTTCGTTTTTTTATTATAGGCCCCAAACATTATTCCAAAATGTTTGCTCTTGTTGAAGCGGGCATTGCTGCTATTCCAACCGTTGGTGGCATAGCATTCGCCCTAATAGATGTGTATAAAAAGATAGATCCATTTTGGATTGCCCTAAAGTATCTCGAATTTCGATTGGAAATTGGTGACTCCTTAACTCGACTTTCTACAATCCCCAGATGCATTTTTGTATTGTACGTGGCGCAGGTACTTGGCATTTCGTTACGCATTATAACTCTTCTCGGAATAACGGAGGGTTTGTATCGGATTGAGCTACTAAAAACCTTACTTTGCAGACGACCAACACCCGCATGTATCCGGTTTTATATTGAAAACAAGCTCATCAATCAAATCGTTCGTGAGTTTGACGTTAAGGTCTCTAACATGGGCTTGATCGGATTTGGTATTTCATTGGTTGTCATGGTAAATGTATTTTTATGGGTACTGCAAAGGAACTCGTTGGAACTTATGGGCATAACTGCAATAGTCATTGTAGTGGTCTTTATTCTGTTACAGTGGTTCTTTATTGTGGGTTGCGCTTTTTTTGAGACTTCTGAAGGAATTCGTAACAACTGGAAGAAAAAGGCTCATGGAGTGATATTTAGCAGTAGAGTGACAAGAAAGTCCCTTAGAATGGAAATGAAAGCATTGCAGAATATAACTTTTCCGGCTGGGAATTTCGGCGTGCTTGATAGGGATATCAAAATAAACTTTTTAGAAAATTTGTTAGGCTGCATTGTCGACTCGATTATGACATGTCAAACGCTACCTTAAGGATAAGTAGTAAGAAAGGATGAAGATATAGATGGTTAGAAATATTATATTCAAAATTAATAAAGTAGAATATGTTAACGTTTAAAGCCAAGTACTGCCACCTCAGTGCATGCTCTCAGTAGATAAGTTAGTTTATATTTCGATGTAATTTTAAAAATTACACAATACGTTTATACAGGCACTTAAAATAATTGATAATTCTGCAATAATTTAGCATTGGGTACAGAAGCCTTAGTGCATAATTTAACCGTTTTAGAACTAGTCAATAATATTTGTGTGGTTAGTATGTATGTTACCTATACCTTAGTGGTAATTAAACTCTAAAATATATTCGTTTTAAATCAAATGTAAATATTTGTAAAATGTCAATGAAAAATGTTATCCTATAATGTAGTCAATGTTAACTAGCGACAATTACAGCCAGCAATAAAATTTATTTCACCTTTAAAAGAAATGCAAAGCTAGCAATATGCATAGTCCTTATTTAAACTTGTGGTGACATGCACTTAATTCCATTTCTTTGTTGTCCCTTTTGAGCCCAAAAACACCTCTAAATGGCTATAAACACATGGCACTTTACTATAAAATTACAGTTAACATAATTCAAGTCAAAATAAGATTGTAAAATTTACAAAAAAATTGCTGAAATCTGTGATCTCGAAAACTACACAATCCATGAAACCATTTACTTACAGAAATCGTTGCCCACAACAAAATAACAAGGATGTGCAAGGACATGCTAAGAAAGTAGCTGAAGCACTATTGAAACTGCTTAAGCGTGTTTAGACATTTA
>JAQIWO010000186.1:0-18382 GCA_034695405.1 Entomobrya muscorum
CTCATTGCACTATATTCTGGAATATATTATTTTCTTCCTGGAAATATTTTTTTTCTTTGGAATATGAAGCAAATGGTGAATGGAGACAAAAAAAAATTAGTAGTACTTAAGTACAAGCAAGTAAAATGATGAGAGAATGTATGGATGGATAAAGAAAACAAGAGAGGCAAAATGCAGAATTTGAGCTATGCTATGTTGTCTATCATTCTTCATCTATAGATCTTGTGTTTCCGAACAAAAAAAAAAGTTTGTAGAGTTTGTTGTGCATTGAAGCTATTAATTTTTCCAACGTGGTGGTGTATGGTGTATATGTGAGAATTGTGTAAGGTAATGCTAGTAACCAGCTTATCCACACAAAAAAAATTGTATATCCAGCCAGCCAAGATCCATGATGATATGCGTAGAAAAGAAACCAAAGCGTAATCCAGTCACATTTATGTTGAATACGGAGTACGTGTACTAATGCATGAGTAATATGAGTATATTGAGCATGCCTCTCTGTGTTATTGTGTAGTGGATAGGGATAGTGTGCCTTTCAAACAAGGAACGCAAGGAAGCGGACTAACGAAGTTCATTTAGATAAAAAAAAATTAAGGGCTAGATAGAAAGCAGCGGATGGCAAAGGAGTAAAAAAAATATTTCTTGCTACTTTGATTAAAACTCAATGACAAATAATTGTGTGTGTAATTATGTTACATATGCTGTTGCAAAGGTTATGTGGATTTCAGATGCATTTAACCTTAACCTCATGCGAACTTGTACGTAATTGGTAAATAAATGATAAGGCATGCTGGGTGTTGGGTGACAGAATTTCGGTAAAAAATGAACTCTGAAATGCATTATTTCTCATTAATTAAAACTCAATTTTGAACGAATTTTTTAAATAAATTAGGTGGATACCCGCATATTTATTTGTGGGAAATACATGAGCTGCGGGCGACAGACGAACATATAGCTGAACAAAAGTTTTGAAAGTGCTGCAAGCACCACAACAAGCACGGCAGGCATACATTGGTATACATCATACACATTATAAAGAATACCACACACACAGTACCCTCACATGCCCTTACCCACATAAAGGACGAGATGATGCATTGCGTTATTGCGTAATATGAAGCTAAAAGAAGTAGAAACCAAGGAAGGAATGGATGGATAATGGATAAAAAAGCAAAAAGCATGAAAGTTTGAATTTCGCCACTTAAACATTTGTGGTGCCTCGATACTCGATTTACCTTAAGTGTACTACTATATTATGGACAGTGGACATGAATGCTTGTATCTGAGGTGGAAAAGTTGAGGAGATTGAAGATGAATTTTTAAGGATTCGTTTCTCAGAAACTACGTCCTCTACGCTTTTCAATGGATGATGGAATATGATACTTACAGCTTAACGAAAAAGCACATTACAGTTTTGCAGGTGCTTGTTGAACACTGAAAGCCAAAAATGTAAATTGCAACTGACTTTTGACTTATGTAGGGTAATATTATGTTTGTCTTGTCTGTCTGTATAGCCGTGTGTCAAGCAAATGCCAGCAAGTTAGCCCAGCATAGCGTAGGCGTTGAGCGATTTACTTTTAGCAGATTCATCTAGGGCCCTTAGGTGAGTACGAAAGCACGCTTGATATTTTGGATACTATTTACTAGTATGCATGCAAAAGCACATAATATATATAAATGAGCGTTCCATATCTATATAAATATAAAATATATATTGCTGAATGTTTTTAAATTGTCACATTGCCCTGCAGAATTGCTGGATCTATCTATTGACTTTAAAAAATACATAATATATTGAATTCTGATGTCCAAAGTTGCAATCTTACATCTCATATAACTTACGTAATATATTTGTGAATACAATACCTGTATTCTGAATTTCTCATGATGATTCTCATCTCAAAAACTCGTTCTCTCTATTCCTGAAAAGTTATCAGCGTGCTACTAAATTAACAGACTAGTAAAAAATGATCAAGTCCATCTCACGGGCGTTTAGCATCGTTTTTTAATTGATCTGATTTTTTTATAGTTAATTAAGTTTTAACAAAATCATAAATGGCTGGTCTGGCTAAAATTGGTGAGATGTACTGAGACACAGTGCGTGCACTTTGCAGACAAAAAATGTTATTTTAATTCTTTGTTAACTAACCAATCCCAAACCATCTCCATAAAATTCTTCTGCAGTTTCGTTGTCGAGAAATTAAATTGAGCCTTGTAAAAGCTGTAATTACTTTATTGGGAAAAGTTCCCAGAAGGAAACACGAAAGTAATACGTGTCATTATACCCCATGAAATTAAGCTACTTACGCATAGTTGGTAAAAAAAATGAAAGAGCCGATATCCATAATAAAAAGTGAAGTGAATTGTAAGCAAAAGCAAACATATGATGCTGTATTTACAAAGCACTAAAACAGCTTTTTACAAGCTACCTCTGACCACCACATAATTTTTCACCGCTTGCTTTGCTACGGGTTGCTTGAACACACACCGCTATATAGAATGGATGGGTGCTTAGTTTTTCGTGACAAATGTTGACGTGTCGCTTTGGAAGTTTTATAGGAGAAGGTTAAAAAGTCGGGAAAATATTTAAGAAACGTCCAGCATTGCTCAACTATTGGCTACCTTAGGAAAAAGATTTATGTATGTCAGACTCGTAATTTCATTTTGATTTTGGTTGTGTCGCTTGAACAAATTGATATCGATCGGGAAACGGTTCATAATTATTAATATCTTTCAAATTGAATTGTATGTTTAGAGCTTCACCGGTTTCTTGTGGAACGGGATTTGGAAGGACGTTGCCAAATTGTCATTAACTTACTTTTTTGTGGAGACCAGTAGACCAATAGAACAAAACAATATTGATTATGGGTATGCATGTTGTGTATTGTATTCCATATTTAATTATTGTTACATATTTATTATGCCCGTACTTATAAAAGCATTTTATTGGATTCATTAATGGAATGGGATTCTTTAATTGCAGCATTGTCACATGAAATGTCAGGGCTTGTGTCCCTTATATTAAGTGTGGGCGTCTTTTCTGGAATGCAGTTTTATAGACATCAGCTAGCGTCCTCTGGACCACTTACTATTTTGGGAGGAGGATTAGGATCCGTCTTGTTTTTATTTATTTTGACGGTAAGAATTCCTCGTGCTTTTGGACATCAATTAGCGTTTATCTATCCTTGGCTAAGGGAATGATTTGGCATGCAAGACAATAATGACTTTAATTTATGCTTTTACTTCCACATTTTCAGGCGGTTGGGAACATAGAGTTGGTACTCTTTGGAAGAGGCTACCAAACATCTCTCTTTCCTGAAAGTAAGCCCACAAACTTGAATATTGATCATTTTTATTACAAAATCCACAATTGATTCGAAAATGGTTCATTTACCTTTCTATTTTGTTTGAAAAAAGTTGTAACCTGTCTCATATTGGCACTTATTGCATCTGGTAGAGTTCATGGTGTTTGTATCACGACGTGGTAAGTATAGAGGAGTTATGACAGTTCAATATAATATGGTATCCATCAATTAAGGAAATAGTAATTGGGATGTCTTTATGAAAATAAAATTGTATTTTTTGTTTGTTTTTCAGCTTTCTTTTTTCTGTCGTCACTCTTTACTACATGAACCGAATTTCCCAGAAAACCTACGGTGCAACGGCAGCCGCCGTTAACAACGCCGCGGCTTCAACGCATAAAAAGAAGAACAAATGACGTTAGCTTAAAAAAATAAATTGAAGACTTGCGTAAATAGATAATTTATTAAGTTTGATGGTGTTATTGTTTCAATCTTCCTTGTCATTGATTATGAAGCATCAATTCAATTCAGTTCAGACATTGCACTGCTGACTGACACTTCGTTTCCCAACAGTCATTTTGATTTCTCCAGTTTAACAATATTAATATGGTATTATTAAACAAATTATATGATGTTTCTATCAGTTGTTTTGTTATATTATGGCTTGAAAATATTTATACTTATGCACTTACATACATATATACATATACATAGATAACTCCGTTTTGATATTATACTTGGTATGGCACAATATATATATACCTAGTATATTTTATTGGAATCAGGCATAAGTGAATAAATACAAACTTTAAACAAGATATATATTACATATGTTACCAACCTTAAAAATTACATTTCATTCATTATCTTAATCCCAAGATTAAGATGAAGATTCAAAAGCGATTTCTTAAAGTGCCGTCATTTAAAGTTGCTTACATATTATGTGGTTATGATATTATACTTTCACTGACACTGCCTTTCACTTAAAATATTTTGTACAGCACGCACAAGATGGAACCTCTGTTCACAGTGTCCCATTTCTACCTGCATTAGTACATGTACATGATTTTATAAATCGAACAGCTCAAACTCAAGATTTCTTTAAAATGATTTCCCCTTTATTTTCTACCGGAAACGGAAATGTGTATTATTCATAAAATTTTGTTATAAAACCACAAGCAAGCAATAAATTATTATCGAAATCAAATATAATCTTACTTTATTGAGTAAGCTAGTGAAGCCTAAATCCATAATATCTAACCTTTAAGTCAGCAAGTGCGTACTTTAAATCAGAGAAAGCTGTTTAGCATAAAGCCCAATCCAATCAGAGATTTTTAAAGCATCATGCAGCTTTCTTCTTTTCAGACTGCACATTTAAGTTCATAAAAGTTGTAGCTATGTAGGTACCTGAATCCAAATTCAGGAAACGAATAAATAAGAAGAAGCCAAAGCTGAGTCTCAAGACATTTCCGTTAAGTATAGTAAAGTATTAATATATCATCAACACTGGATATAAACCAATGACAATTGTGTAAAAGGTTTTAGTTCAGTCTAAAACTAGAGAACCAGTCTTGTTGTTTGTGGCTTACGGATGCGGATGGTAGAAGGGTGGAGGTGGAGTAGAGAAGACGTACCTAATCCTTGGTCCTTCTTTTCCCCATCATTCCATTAACTCATTTCAATTTCTATAAATTCTCTTACATTCCCTGGATTGCGGACTCAGATAACATGAAAATGTAAATAGAATATATAGAAAACCGAATGGATGAACCAAGAGCCGTATATTGCGGCACATAAAGACCTTTCTAGTTCATGAATTTATTATAAAGAAACTTGAGAGTTTTGCTCGTCATTTCCCATGCTCTCTTCCTTTCTCCAACATAATACACCACACGAGAGAGACATGCAGAGACAAACAAATACGCCACCACTCTCTCGAGAGAGATGAGAAAAAGGATGACATGTGACATAATTCCAAAACGAAAATGATTATAATAAAATAACACCAGTCTCCTCAGGACTGCCACTTTGCCTTTAAGTGATTATGGCACACACACTTTTACTCTCTTTTTTTTTCTCAATTTACCAGTTTCCTTCTTGTGCGGAAATCCGTCCAAAGACATTTTCCAAGACAGTTTATATATGAAGCATCAAACTGTATGCAAACTGACTCCCAGTAAAGTGAAATAATGCCAGTGAAAGTTTATAATTTATGATGATGCTGATGACGCATGAGAGTAAGATTAGGCTGCTTAAAATCTTAAAGAAAATGATACGACAACCACTGTCAACGTCAAACACAGGTTTTATCTGCTAGAGTACCCACCATCAACACTCTATCTACTCCGCATTCATCATTTATTGATTTGATATTTTCCATATAAATATTATAGCTTTTTCCTCTTTCCATCTTGCTTGAAAACAAAGAATATTGCAAAGATTCCCAAAATTCTGACATCTTATTTTTTTAAAGTAGTCCCGAAACTTTACTTATGTGGCTTGTGTTACTATACTATTCTATCAAATATGAAATATTGTGAAGAACGACAGCTTGACAATCGGACGAGAGATTGCCATTCATATGTGGCATCTGCATATATATCTATTGTGTTAGATTGTAAACTGTTAACCTATTTAATTCATAAAAAATTTAACTCCAGTCCACAGTAGTAGGTATGTAGGTATTATATGTCGCAGCAGAGCAATCCAATACATAACCCGCTCATTCAAGATTTAGTGGCCACTTACACCATCCATACACTCCACTAATACCACTACTACCGCACAAAACACAACATCAGTAATGTCTAGAATGTCAAGAAACATCAGTCAGTTAGCATTAGCATAGATTGGAGCAGGGCGAAAGAAAGAGAGAGAGAGAGCTTTTCTCTTCATCAGTTTTTTTGTGACATCAACTCACAGAGCCATGACATATTATCAGAACAAGGCAGAGGACAAACCCAGCTTGCCACCTTTTTTGACAAATGACAAACCCAATTTTGGCATCAACTAAATTTGATCCTATATGCTTTTTCCTCTTCATACAATCTACCTACGTGCACTCCAAAAGCACCTTATTCCGTATTTTTGTAGACACTTCAAAGTGGCACATGAAAGTGTCTCTGTTCTCTGTATCTGTATATGCATATTTTAAACAGTTTGGTTTTAAGAGGATCCGAAAAGGAATTTAAAAATTAATTTTTAAAGTTTAGGCAATATTGAAGAGCATGAGCAATAAAATGAAATATCAATATGTTTAATATTAATATTCTTATCCTAATTAATTACGTTATAAAAACAACACAGATGATAGGACCGTCATTTTCTCTGTATTCATTAATGTGCTTACTCTCCATCTTAATGATTTTGCTGATCCATTCAATTCCATACAAGTGGGGAAAAGTGAAATCCTAGACTTATATTTTCATTTGTTCGTGTTAGTGATGTATCGTGACCTGTTATGCAAGAAGCATTCTGTATATTTATCCGTGTTTTTTTGTCGAAGGGGATTTTTGATACTTTTGATCTCCCGGTAAGCTTTCTCTCAAGCGCCCTTCTTGTCTAGAGGCAGATTTCCCTGTACCGTTTTAACGTGTTTCGTAAGTTGTTCTAGATGCGGTGGTGCTGAGAGAAAAAGCAAACAAGTTGCTCATTTTTTCCTCTCCTCCTCTGCGATTTGATATAAAGATGTTGCTGTTTGGCCTGTGGCAACTTGATTAACTCTATTCTCGCTCTCACCCACTCTGTCACTCGAAAAGTGTTGGCTTGATGCTACATGTGTGTGAGCTCGCTCAGGCGACGTTTCCGTCCTCTGTGCTCTATTATTTCTCTTATTGCTTCACAAAGTGAAAGTATTATACCAGCGTTCAGTGAAATAATATTATTTACTTGCTTTTCAGGATGCGATACATGTTTTGAGACATTTATTTGCATACTATGTGGAATACAATGTCATTATTTTGCCACTTACTACGAGCACCACTTCGACTCCCTGTCTGAAACTTTCTTTTGTGTTGTGTAAATCAGCATTGCTCGATTTATGTTTCTTCTCTGTGTCCTTTTGTGTCAACAATGCAGGTATCGTTGTTGGTGGGAATTTGAGAGACCACACGATTTTATTCTACGTACGATGAAGATGCTCCCTCTCCCTTGCAATTTCCCTTTACGAGTGGTTGAGAAATTTTTACTTTCGAGTAAATTACCATTCGAACACTATTCACAGACAGAATGAATAAACGGACAAAGTTAACTGCAAAGCTGCTGTATAGTTCCTTGAATGCATTCGTGCTTCCTTTTGATTTGATCTATCTTAATTTCAACTATTATTACGAAAACACTAAAATATTTTAACATTTCCTGTGACATCAATAATCAATGCTTTCCCATCCCAATGCAGATCTATAAAAAGTCATAAGGGTAGTCAAGATTTTATCCTTATTTTGTGTTTTTGGATTGTTAATTTATTTTATCATCCTTTTTACATCAAAATAATAGATATCAGCAAAAATAATGTGATTAATAAATAACCAATAAATATTATTTTTTGGAGGCTCTAAAGCAGGCCAAGTCATTATTTAAATTTTTTGTTGATTTTTTATTATCTCTTTGTAAGATTCCTAGACTTTCGCTTCGTACATATATACATGTCATGACTTACTTTTTGTAAGACATGAACCGACTCTTGAATCCTTTCTCTCACCTATGTTCTTAGAAAAATAAAAGGGAAAACACAAAATAGAATCTCACAACTTAACTTTTCTTGTCATCACTTCTTCTTGTTCCTCTATGCGTCGTAGAAAATAGTAACAATTTCCTTGTTTTCCAATTGTACCATATTGAAATCCTAAGAAAATATAATGGAGAAATACATAATAAGTGGGAAGACAGAGAAGGGAACAACAAGAGGAGAAGGGAACAACAAGAGGAGAAGGAAAACTTGAGGACAAGGATTTAAGATGAAATGATGTGAATGTTGTAGGAAAGTGAACATGAACAAGTCTTTTATCTCACGAAAAACTTGTACAAAACTTACCAAAAAAATAAGATAGAACACGACATCCAACAAACCCGAAACGGGAACATGAAACACGAGAAAAGTGAAACTTTGTTTCTCAATCGAAAAAAAAAGTAAAATGCAAAATGGAATTATTACTATCCACTATGTACTAGAATGTGGGAATAAACAGGAAACAGACTACAAGCACGGTGGTACAAGATGGTGGAATGTTAAATGTTAATGAGCAACTCCATATAGATAAACCTTTACACAGGTGCGGGCCGAGTCATACGAGAATGAGTCAAAAGTGAAATTGAGATGAAGGGATTTTTTAAATTAACTTTTGCACCTCAAACCAAACCTCAACCGAAAATATGTCTAGAACCTAACTAGAAGTGTCATTTGTCATTATATTTTTGCCAGTTAAGGATTTATGCATGGTCAATGGTGAGTGAATATAGCTGTATTTTCTTCCTTGATTGTAACATCTTTATTGCCCTTTTCCAACATCCAAACAAACACATTACATATATAATATTCTGGGAATACGTAGAATTGATATAATAAGAAAAGAACGAACTCAGAAAGAGGACATGCATGTTTTAAACAGGCTCAGTCAATCGGTAAATGTAAATACCCTGGACCTGACCATAGTTCAAAATACTACTGTGTTCTTTGATAGTATGAACAAAAAACTCAGAAAGTATGCAGAATTCGACGCGTAATAATAAAACTTGCATTTTTTTTACAATTATTTACATCTGAGGATTAGGATTTTCAGTAAACACGATTCATCCTTCTCAGACAAACCAGATCTTTCATTTTCAGGATATAGCGTAGCCTAAGTAAGTATATACAACATATTATTAGTATTGTGTAGTAAGCACACTAACTACATAAGGGTAACTGTAGCTTACCGACCGACGTAGCACTCGACATTCCCTAACCCTCCAGCATCATCATCATGATAGAGTGAACCACCTTGGCCAACTCATCATTTTCCCCTGTTCTACTTTCTCCATCCATGTATCCTCTCGCAGATGCTTAAACGGTAATACCTTTGAGTATAGTGATGTATCTTTAAAGAAGACAGTGGAGTCAGGGGTGAAGCTAGACTGCCTATAACAATTTGGACATACACAAAAACGCACATCCACACACCAAGAGGACATGGTGTAGTTTCACCTAACAAAAGTTGTAAAAAAAAGTTTTGCGACAGAACACTAAGAAGATCATACAAAAAAAGTTTAGTTTCCCATGCTCCTCTTTGTAATGGTAAATTGTTAAGGATGGAAATTGGTAGATAGAGTAGACGGGGTAAATATAGGATGCAATGCGGTAATACACAAACAACCACTTGCTCCATTTTCTGCGGTAACGGATGGGAAGCAAATGCGGGTGGTCCAAAACGGTGCGGTGGTTGGAGTAGAAACCTTGTGCTTTTTTATTCTCCTCTCTTTCTCTTGTAAATCAACTAGGGAAACTTCCTTCCTTGAATAGTTGAAAGGACATGGCACACTCACAAAAGCCATTCACATTTTTAAAAGGGCACTTTGTAGCAGTAGTGGTTGTTTGTAGTGCTCTGCTTTAAAATAATTTATTGATTTCCCTATTTATTTTTACTTTCATTCCTCGAAATAATAATAATAATGGGGCACTTTGTAACCCACATATTACCTTTTATTTCACTTTTTATTATGTGTAGTTGAAATAAATAAGCCATACCTCACCGCAGCATAGAGCACCATAAGGAAAGATGCAGTCGACAAAATTTTCTATAAAACCCACCAAAAGAAGTACTCCTGCACGTCTTTAGCTTTGAAAGTGGTGAAAAAGGAAGTAAAAAATATTCTGTTTCGTCGTTGCCACTTTTTTCAAATTTTCTCGTGCATGTTGGCATCTGACAGTTATTTCTAGGCATCATTTTTTCTGCCTGGATAATTTCCCTTGACAAGCAGTCTGCATGCTTCATTTATTTATTTAACCACATTCTCAGCCACGCGAGAGACTTTTTTCTTGTCGACGACGATCACATCTCTTGACATCATCAAATGGAGGAGTCCTGAGGCATGTCTTATTGTTTCATCGCCAACATTACAGAAAAATAAATTTATCTGTTTTCGTTTATTTATTATTTATAACCTTAGATGTATGCCTATTATATGTGAGCCAGACTCGTTTTCATATCTCTCATGAGACTTGTGACAGAAATAATATTATTAATATTGCAATAAACGGCATACGTCACCTTTCTTTCTTCCAAATGACAAAACCCTACGCTAGGCAGATTCCGCAATGACATTCTACCGTTACTGGGCAAAATTATTTAAAAAGTACCTTGTTCATTTTGCAGAAGAAAAACTAAAGTAGTTGAAGTGACATTGGAGATGAGTCAGAAGTCAAAAACTACCAGATCAAAATACCAGAAAACATTTTTATTTTTTTTAAATGGGATACATTTGAGGTAGGAAATGAGTTTAAAAAAGAGCAAAAAGTTGTGACTGTAGATACACATCCGGCAGTTGAGTTAATAGTATTTTGTTGCTTTCCTTTCCCCATTTTGAAGTTGTTGGATGCGTAGTGTGTATAAAGCATTAAAAATTAAATTTACCTTTTTTGTGGCTGAAGTCAAAAGTTTTTGTGATGATGATGATGATGATGATTAGGGTGATGTTGTGTCATTTAGGCATATTTCTGGCATGAATGGATACCCCTGATGATGCCAGTTGTAATGTCATTATCAGAAGAATGGAGGGGAGGAGAAAGTCAAAAAAGCGAAAGTGAGTCGTCAAAAAAGGTTCAAATGAACAACAGTTTATTTTTTTGTAGAGGAAGTGAGGAGCAGACAACGCTAGACAATAGAATCATAATAGTAATGATGATGATGATGCACTCCGACTTTTTTTAGACCTTTTAGTTCCCACGTCGTGCATGTGCCCTCTAACTCTTTTTAAATAAAAGTCAGCTCCAAAAATAATACTACAGCACAACTTAGCAAGTATTTTCTGTGAATTGGAGTAGAGAAAGATTGAGAGTTCAAAAATGGTTTGAAAAGCATATACCTATAGCTATGAGAAACATTTAAGACATGTATTCTACAACTGGCTTTATTGATATTTAGGGTGAAACCCATGTATGAAGCTGTACAAATCGACTCGCTGGAAGAAATAGAAAGTTAACACGATAAAAGAATGCTGTAATTTTGTGAAATGCCAAGAATCAGGTGCGTTTTGTTTGTTGAAATATTGCATTCTTATTTGGAATCACTTACTTTTTTATGCTGCATTTCATAACTCATATTCATATCATGTACAGATAAATGCAAAGAGTAGCAAATTACTTTGTGATCATTATTCAGCTTGTTTGCGCCAGCCACTCTCCATAAAAGAATTATTGTTTTGACGATTATTTTTGTTACATTAATAGAACTTAATGTGGTTAATTTGATACCCCAACCAATTCAAATGCAAAATACATGAAAAAATCCAAGTATTCCAAAAAAGTGCACCACGAGTATGAGAAGCAAATTTATTTGCCCTACTGCAACAGCAATGGAAGCAACAAATGCCAAATAATTAGTTTAATAATGATATTAATATTGAAAGTCAAAATAATTGAATAACAGTGCGTAACATCTATCTGCCAACAACACTGGTACGTGCAAATCTGTGGATTTCTGACAAGATTTCTACGTTATTTTGTCAATACAATTTTTTATTGAGCTGCGTAACTATTCAAGCAGAACGATACTTATTGTCTGACCGTTAACCCTAATATCGAAAAAACAACTAATATAAGATTATTTCAAGGCAAAAACAAATTAATGTGCGACCAATTTATGTGGGACTCACTGAATTCCCATAATTATACAGAAAATCGTTTGATTTTTCGGCAATATCACAGTTATCTAATTGTAAGTATGTCTAGATAATTTGCAAAATGTAAGGGATGATAAGAGTTTTTAAGGTGATGTATGTCATGACTGAAGAGGTATAAATCAGGATATCACCATCTTATCCATAATACACTTCCAGTCACATATTTTTAATAATATGTATATAAATAGTATGTTGTTTTACTGTGTTGTACACTAAATTAATTTTACAGTTGCATAATATTGCATTAGGCAAAACATGGAAGTCCAGTAGGGTTGTACACATTTCAAGATATTAACGGAGGAAAAAACGAAAAAAGTCATTCTACAGCACTCAACCCAGCATCATTTCATTGTCATTCCCAGTGCGCACTGTATTATGTAGGCAACTAAAACAAAATCTCTTGTGATGAAATTCCATTACACGCTCCTGCCAACAAAACGCCTTTTCTATGCAAATTTTTCGGAATGTAAAAAACAGTTCTGGAAAACAGCCAAATTGCTAGAAATTATAGAAATATATTTCCTGTACTGATTCTGATACAAATATCTCTTTCGTAGTCTACCGACTTCTCAAAAAAAATCAAAGTTAACATATTCGGTGTTTTGGTTTTTTAGTGCATTACAGTTTACAAAATACCCACATACCTAGTCATAAAAAAATGCTACATTTTCTATTCTAATTAATTTCTAATTAATTAATCGACGAAGCAGGAATATTTTTACCGTTTTAACTGTCAAAAAATAAGCACTTTTCAGTTCTTGACATGTTTTATCGTAATCTTAAAGTTTTTGACATCACACAATTAACTATTGTAAATCTCATAATGTCAATCGTCTAACCTACAGAACTAGAGCTTAGATTTATTGAACAATACATGTGAGTTTTTAAAGGATTTTAATGAATTGTTTGCGTCATTAATTTCTATGCAACTTTTATACTCCATCATAGTTCATATTACATATCATAATCAATTGTCACATTACTGCTGCTTATATACTTACAAAATGTAGCACGAGTCGCTTGCTAATGCTTAAATATGGAGAAAACGGTAAAACAAACCAACCCAGGGAAAGATTACTTTAATTTATCGCAATGTTTGATTTACAGTGAAAATATATATATTTTTTTAAATTGACGATGGCACAGACCAACACGTTTGCTAACAACGACAGTGATTTTTTAACAAATTCCATCAGAACATCTTTTATTTTGCCAACTCCTTTCGTCCCGGGTGAAATAACTCAACTAATCAAAAATATTCCGTAATACTGCTGTATTTATTTCCAATGCGGCCATTTATCTCTTAAGTGCGTGATCTAGACTAAAAAGTCGCCTTCTCGTGGTTGGGTGTCGTAAAAAAAAGTCTGGAGTCTGAACAATGATGTTAGTTATTACATAAAAACATAATAATTGCGTTTAATTAAGAAAGAACATAATAGTTAATACATTTCAAAGAAATAAAGGGCTACATTATATTACTTATTCTAAAACAAATAGGTACCTACATCACTTATATACAGAACAGAGCACTCGCTTTTTGGGAGCTGAACCAACCAGAGACCTTTTAGCTTTTAGACGCCAGAGATCCTTGTATAGGCACATTATTAAACGCTTTGCTCGTCATGCGGATCTCAGCCATGTCGCCGTTTGGGTTGGTTTTGTACTCCAGGCCAAACTCCTCCTTTTCAGGGTCCTGCTTCTGAATTGTATTAGAACCCGGTTTAGTAGACGTAATGGAAACCTGCTTGGGAGTTAAACTATGAGGTTGACCGTGCTTCTGAACCGCATTAGGCTTGTGGGGACTGTAGTCCAACTTGGGAGCGGTTGTGGAATTCTGCTTTGGATTTGTACCAGGGCCATGCCTCGCTTGTCCAACGGATCGTTGGCACTCTCCATCGTGTTTCCATCTTGCTGCTGCAAACGTGCGAACAAAAACGACACATTTACTAATCACAATACACTACACACCACCTTCATAACATTCAAAATTTTCAGTTATGACTGTAGTCACCAAATATTTATTTGTGCAACTAATGTACCCTTGCAAGCCATTTCACATCTACTACTGTAAGTTACTCCATCAGCCCCACAAACCGGGTCATACTGCATTGTGCACATACAAGGCGGAGCTTTATTAGGATCAGGTTCTAATTCTATAAACTGACATTGACAAGTGCCTATCAAGAGGACGCTTATTGCGAGTACATAAGAGGCAGAAACACGACTGTACAGTTTACTCATTTTGCGCAGTTTAAATATTTAATTTATTTTTTACCGTGAACTTTGGCGTGATTTTAAAATATTATACGTGTTTCTCATGGTGGGTTTTTAATCAAGCGTTTAATTTAATTAGGTCTGAGGGAGTTTGGTTCTAATTTTAATTATCGCTTATTTCATATTTACAGGTCAGAGTGGAAATGGGAAGATAAAAGGATTATATTTCGAGTTGGATAATTTTTGTAAATAAATAAACTTGAGAGCATTTAAATTATTTTTCGGGAACATGTCAGAGTCTGAGAACCAGGTGGGTTTGTGCTTTTAATTACGTTTTTGTCGGTTGTTTAATTTAAATTTCGTTTTTGTCGGGTGCGTTTAATTAATATTTAAATGTGTTTAGGAGCCTGTAGTAAGCAGTGATAGTAGCAGCGAGTCTCGCGTCAGTAAACTGGAGAGCGACGGGGAACTCACGAACGAGGCGGAAGCTAGTGAGTTGATTACGTTTACGTGATTGTTTAATGTTTGTGAGTAATTTGTTAATGAGTGTTAAATATTCCAGAGTCAGTGAGCTCGCCGAGTTCCTCGAGCGGAGAAGCGCAGGCGTCTGAGAGGATGAGCGAGCCGGATCTCGTCAGTTCGTCGAAAGAGTCGCCAGGGCCTGGGGGTGGTGGGGTTGGGGGGATTAGGAATAACCAGGAGATTAGGGTGCGTGATAACAGGCAGGACGATGAGGATGATGATGACAGTAATGACGGGGCTATGCTTGGGAGTAGTGGGAGCAATGGGGATAGGGAGCTGTTTAGTGGTGGGTTCATATTGTGATTCGTGTAGGTTTGAACTATGTCTTTGAGCATGTTAAATAATTGATTAAAATGTTCATTATAGCCCCAATCTGTTCGCCGTACTCACTCCACTCGCCCTCCTCAAACTCGAAGAGCAACCCGTTCGGTAGCGCCACATCCCAAAACATTCTCAGAGGTCCCATCCTGAGGCCTTCAGCTTTCAAGTTTTCAGGCGGAAGCCCAGCCCCGCAGCCGCAGCAGCAGAGTTCGAGCAGCAGTTCAAGCGCGTTCGTCTTGAGACCTCCGAAACTCATTCCGAATTCTGGAAGTGTTGGGTGCAAAGTTCAAGCTCAGGCTACAAGTACTACTGCCACGCTTCCACTATTTGTTCCGTTAGAGAAAGAGGAAGGGGAGGAGGGAGGGCTCCAGGCGCCTGACGAGACGCTCAGTCTCAGCGAGCCATCAAGTTCTAGTTCGAGGGGCAGTGGTGCGGGGTTCTTGTTTGGGAGTAACTTGGAGGAGAGGGCTGTTCAGGGGAGTCCTCCTAGTGGGGGGAAGAAGAGGAAGATGGAGGGGGAGGAAGGGGAGGAGGAGACTGTCGGGGGTGTTAAGAAACCTAGTGTTGTGATCAGTGGGGAGGATGGGGTCGTTCAAGGGGATGTGATTAGGGAAGTTATCACTGGAGAGGAGGCCGAGGTTAATGTTCTGCAGGTTACTATATTTAATTACTATATAACTACTATATAGTTACTATATAACTATATTTAATTCCTATAAAGTGACTTGGAGACTAATGTAATTAAAAATTAATGAAAAATTAATTTCCCTGCAGCAACACTGCCGCCTGTTCATCTTCGACGGCAGCAACTCGACGTGGGTGGAGCGAGGACGTGGTCTGCTGAGGCTGAACGACTCGAAGATCCCTGACGAGAAGAACGTCGTGTCTTCGAGGTTGATTATCAGGACGAAAGGGAGTTTGCGGGTCATGCTAAACACTAAAGTCTGGGATGGGATGCGCGTCGAGAAGGTCGGCGACAAGAACGTCAGGTTAATGGCTATCGATCTTGAGAGTGATAAGGAGGAAGATAAGGATAAGGACGCGGGGAATGCTGTTAGGATCTTTTTGATTATGGTGGGTTCAGATTTAAATGTTCTTAACACTATATATAATTATTGATTATTATCTTAACTATTAATTAAACATGCAATCAACTAACTATCCGTGTTTCCCACAGACCACTTCAATCTCTGATGCGCACACGTTGGTAAATGCACTGGAGACTAGAGTCAGGAGACTTGAATAAATTATTTTAAATTAATTTCTCTGGAAAAAAAAAAGTTTTTTTTATTAGTAAAAAAATGTTACACAAGTTATTACAAAGTTTCAGTCTGGAAAAAAAGCATAAATTATTTTAAAGCACGCGGTAAAAAAATCCGAAATCCAAATCTTAAGGCTCCTGAAATGTTCCATAAATCCTTATCATCCCATCACCCCCACCCATTCCCAAAACATTGTCTAGACTGTGCACGCAAGGTAACTCGATCTTATCCCCGACATCAACCTGTCTCAGTTTCGATAACCCAAGGCAAGGGCTGCTCACAACCAGTTTCCCGTCTCTGCTGCAGGACACGACGCTGCCGAGGTTGTTGAAGACGCCGCGGACGGGGGCAGTGTGGATTTGACGGGAGGAGGCAATTTTGAAGTTGAGGAGGTCGATGAGGTGGATGTTGCCTGTGTTGTCGCCAATGTAAAAGTAGGGGAGGTTGACGAGCGTTTCTCGGAATGAGAGGCAGGTTGGGTATGGGGATGAGGTGTGGTGGGGCTGCTTTGGGAGTTTGAAGGATGAGAGGAGCTTTAGGGTTCGCAGGTCGAAGCGGGCGACGAGACCGTCTTCACCGCAGGAGCAGAGGGACGTTTCGTCGAGACCCAGGGAGAGGACGGAACGGGTGTGCGTTTTTAGGGTGGCTGTTACGGAGGAGATTCGAGGGTCGAGGAGCAGGATTCTCCGGTTGAAGCAGCCGATCGCTGTTGTCGTGTTTGTTGAGGAGATGGAGAGGAGAGCGGAGGTGGATCTATGAGGGGGGAATCGAGGTTGATTATTAATTGTTGGTTGGGTTTATTTTGAAAGTAAAGTTGTTAACTCACTTAAACTCGCTGGTGACCTGAAGCGTGTTGAGGTCCCAAGTCTTGGCGGTAGTATCCCAACTGCAGCTAAAAAGACTGTTCGAGTTGACAGCGAAATCCCAAATCCAGCCGTCGTGAGCTCTGTGTAGGACCTTGATCTTTGATGCGTTCTTTTTCTCGTCAGATTCAGAGCATAGCGCCTGCTCGACGTTCCAAATGGAAATGTTCCTGTCCCTCGATCCTGCAGCTAGGAGCATCGTGTTGTTCCGGTTGAACAGGTGGATGCTGTCGATGCAGCCAATGTGGGCGTTTAACGTGACGTCTGATAGATTCGAGGCTGGAGGTTCTGTCGTCCACAGCTTTATTTGCTCTTCGCGTTTTACACAGGCACGGGACCATGGGAAGCGGGACGTCGTGAAGATTTTTGTGTAGGGGCTCAGGGGTTCTTGAGGTTCTGGGGGTTCCTGAGGTTCTGAGGTTTCTTCGGTTTCTTCGGCTATGGGTTCTGGAGTTTGAGATTCGTCGGGGATCACTGGAGGAATTTTATAAGTGATTTAGCGTATGGAGGGTTTAAGAGTTTTAATTTCAAAGGGTAGTCAACTTACAATCGATAGGCGGATATTTGGTATCCTCGGTGCCACCCCACCGCTTCTCCATCTTGATCTTCCAAGTCATCTCGTTCGAGAGTATCGCGTTGAAATACTTTGAGACCAACGACACGTTCCTTAGCAGGTCTGTGGCGTCCACAAAATTGAAGATTTGGAGGAGCACCTGCGATTAATTAAACGTGTTAACAATTAAACCAATTAATAAAATTCGCTTTGAATAAAAACAGAAAATTAAACCCTCACCTCAACAGGAATAGTGTCCAAGTTAAGAACGACGACAGGAACTAGATTCTCCTGCAGCTCATCAGTGCTTCCGTCCGCCATTTTCAATTACTTTTAATTATTTAATCTCACAAAAATTAAATCAATTTCAAGCCACTTCCAAAAATAGTAATCATGGTTGGCTGACCTCCTTTTCACTTTTATCTTTGAAAAAACTCCTTTTACAGTGGCTCGCGTCGGCCAGGTAACCCC
>JAQIWO010000187.1:0-18345 GCA_034695405.1 Entomobrya muscorum
TTTTTCGATCGTGAAGGTCGGATTTAGGTCAGGATATGAATTTAATTTGTTTGAATTTAATTGATACTTTAGGATCGGATCAGAGGAGGGGTCTATGAGGAGGCCAAACAAGAGCGTCCGATGCTGACCTTTGTCGTGGATTAGGATTAGTACTCGTTTCTTCCAGAAGGTTGGCAGTGACCAGTTCGACAATCCAAAGCCGGATTTGATGTTGTCACCAATCCAGATAGGTGATTCAATTGCTTGTCTCTGTTCTACTTATTTTTGATTATTTTTTGATGAATAATTATAAACAAATGACAAGGAATTTAAATGATATGAAGTTAATATGGTTATGCTGTTTCTTGGTTAATTGCAGATATGATTTCTTCCTGATCTCCCAGACTGCCAGACAGAGATGCGTCTCTCCGACGTACTACACTACAACTTCCTGATTGACGAAGCAACCTAGGACCGGATAAGCTTCAAAAATTCGCCTACAAGCTCTGCCACATGTACTAATTTGGAGCGGCACCGTTGCAGTACCTGCGTCAGAACGACCACGAGATTGCGTTTTTGGTTGCAACTGCGTTGAAGAGACCTGCTAAGTCCTTTATTGGCTAATTTACTTCATTTCCTTTAACTCTGCAAGAACCAGTTAGGATACCAATTACGTGATTTTGTTAAAGTTATCTTAAACAATTAATTATTTTGTTATCAATAAGCTATTTCCAAGATCTAAAATCAGTTCAATCGACTGAATTATTAAATTTCCATTGAAAAGTTGATCGATTACATACGTCCTGTCGTCTTGTAGGTAATAACTAAATTAGTATAAATGTAGTCTTTGTGTACTTTCGTTGACCTTGTTTCACAAAGATATCGATGCCCAAAGTTGCCCATTGTAATTACTTCCTGTTGCCATAATTCGTGTGGTGTTCTCAATTTTTAATCAATTTATCGATTACAACTTCCAATTTGGATTAGATAATGTAAGTTCACAAGTCTAATTGTCGTGGTCCTATGTCTGACCACAATTTTGTAGCTGGGGAAATTAGATTTTTCTGAGTCGATATTCCAACTCCAACTTAATAAATAATGTATAAAATACTTAAATTATCGGATTATTTTTGTTATCATCAATCATCATGTTTGAAGGTGGAGTTTTGATTGGAGTAATAAAATAAATCAAATTGTATGTACAATTGTATGTCTTTTGTACAAAAGAAAAGTTATGAGCTGTAACCAAATTTAATTTAATGAAAAATGAACGTGCCAGCTGGCAGTGAGTGAGGTTGAAAAATGTTTTGTTTCTCTTAAATAAATAAAGTAGTTAAATCTCTCTTCTGCAAAAACTTTTTAGTAAAGTAATTTGCTTTATTTAACTTTCGTACCTTCTTATTTGACATGCCAAGATGAAAATTGATTAATTCCTTTCCTTTAAAACTGATTGATTCCGATTACAAAAACATTTATACCCAGCCAAGATAATTTTCCATTCAAAATTTAGATAAGATCCTTGTTGCTATCACAGTCTGGAGTCCTGCAGACTTCCTGATTCTCGAACGACGTTTAAGTAGTTTGGAAATGCTGCAGTATTCATCAGTGATGGAAGTAATTCCACAAGAAACCCAAAAAATACACCAAGTCTTAAGCACCTGACTACCGTCGAATGTTTTACCTTGGAAAAAGGATTCCTCTCAATTCCAAACACAGTGGTCAGATTGGAGATAAAGTACAGTCCCTGACTCCCTATGGAAATCAAAGTGCGCACCATACCATCTGAAGACACATTCATGGTAAAGATTCGTCCTGACGACAAGGCAGACTGGACCATGGGGCTCCGACGCAATGCTGTTATTTAAATGTTTTAAATAGTTTTAAGGTTAGTGACACCCGATGGTTTGTCAATGCTGTTAATGACGCTGTCGCCCGGTTCAAGGGGAAAAAGACATGGTCATGGTGTTCCTCCCTCGCGAGTAATAATACTTACATACGCTGCAACATTGACTATGGGAGTAATGAGGTAAGTCAGTTCAGAAAATTTTTAATGTTTGCAATTAACCACAAAGCAATGTGTTGTGTAATTTGATTGATCGTACTACTTACAGTACATCAACATTCCCATATTTTGTTTTCATTGTAGTCTTATCCCAATGCTTCTTATCCATGAGCGTTGGAGCCAAGATAGGTCGTGATTCAGATGAACACCGAGCAATGAGGGGAACCAGTGGGCGTTTTAATCAACTGAAGGTAATTTGTAACTTTTATCTGAAATTATCATAAAAAAGAATTTAATAATAATATTTGGTGAAACTCGTGCTTTCCTTAATAGTTAAGTAGTATTATAACGTGGATTTTTGTTTGTGACTTTTAGAGCCAGAATCCGATAGTCTTGGACTACGACATACACCCTGCTGGACCTGCAAGGGGAGCTAGTGTGGGGGCAATGGGGGCTACCCCCACTCCAACTTTTGGAACTTACCCTTCATGTTTCGATAGAAGAAACCCAAATTGCGAAAATAAGGTCGTCACCTTCGACTTGCGTAGCAAAAATGTTTGAAAGTAAGCGAATTAAAAACTCTGCCAATTCTGCGGAAATAGCAACCACAGGAGGAAATGGGGAGGCGATGGAAATGGGGCGTTAAAGCATAGGGGTGAGCTGGAAGCTCCGCTTCCGGAAATGGTCAGTAGAGATAAGTTCGTGCAGGTGGTTTGCAACATTGAACAATTATTGAAAATTTAAAGAATAGCTGTTAATTTGTTGTCTTCTGATTCTGAAATATTTTTTAAGGTTAAAAAATTTCGACAGTCAAGTCTAATTTTTATGGGTATGTTTTTAATAGAGAGCTGTCGCCAACGCGTTAAAACCACCGCGACTGACTTCACCTCCAGGCATACATGAAGTCGACCTCCGGCAAGAACGCAAAATGGTGTGAGGTGATCCAGAACTTTTCGAAATTAAGGGAGGAATCCGCAGACGCCACTGTGTTTCAGACTTAAATTGACCTCCAGAAAAGGAGAAATGTCGGATGCGCCGGGGGGATACCCACTAGATCAGGGACTTGGACGAGCTGAACGACAAGCTGAAGAGCTTCTAAGAGGAGGAGAAGGGGAAGCTGCTGGAGGAAATTCAGGTTTGGCAGGATAAGAGGGGAGGGATTCAGACTGAGATGAAGGTCGGGAATGGGAATTGGGAGGTTGTCGAGGGGGAAGAGAAAAGATAAGCCACAAGAAAATAATAATTTTTTTATAGAAAAACCGGAAATGACCGTTCAACCGTTCGGTTTAGAATGTTGATGTTCCATGATTATTTTCATATTGGGAGGATGGTGGGAGAGATTTATTTACAGATACGTGTAGTGTAGTAATATATTTAATGACGAATGAGGGCAATGTATAATAATTAAACAATTTAATTTTTTAAAGCTTGAAAACAAATATTCGTTAGGAATGCATCTCGTCGCTTTTTTTGCTCGCTACTGCCATGCCATGATATTATATATGACAAGTAAATGAATAGAGTTGTGTTGTGACTAGAGGGAGTTAATTGATGCATACAAATTTCTCGAACATCGAATTTCTGAGGCAATAGCGATTACTTCTTTTCCATAAATTTCTCAAAATCAAACCCGAAAACGGGAAACTGAAAGAAAAAAACAATTTGCATTTATTTATGCAATTATTACCTTTTTCAAAACGAAGACTTTAAAAGAAGTAGAAAACATGCACACTTGTGGGGTTCAAGGGTTCATGAATCATGCATACTAATGTAGAAAAGAAATGTACAAAAGCGTCAGAAGCGAGTAGCAAGAGAGAAGTGCGCAGCAGTGATTTTTGCTTTTTCTTTTGCTACTGTTGACTGTGCTGCTGATTGGTTATCAAAATCGAGAGAGAATACTGCATTGAATTGTTTGTGATCGAACATTGATGCATTTTGAAATTAGCATTTTTCTTTCTCTGTTAAATTGAGAAACAAAATAGATGAAAGCGTTAGCATATAATTTCTTCAACAAGCTTGTCTGTCCGTCTAGCTACATGTCGTGTCCATAATATTATAAGATAGTTTTATGACTGGTTTCCACTCGACTCACGTCTACACACATGGGATAATTTAGTTAAACTTTTATTTTTAGGTTTTTAGGGTCACGAATAACAAAAATTCTATAATATTTATATTTATTTAGGTATCGGCGAACGATAGAAGCTTGCTTTAAATTTTTTCTGTAGTACGTGCTACACAACGCAGCGTAGTAAGAAAATGTTTGTGACAGCTTCAATACATTAGGTTTAGGTATATATGTCTCGGTCAGGGATTTATCACTGACCTTTTCTTTTGAACATTAGTTTTGACCTTAAATTTAATTAATTCAAGGTGAAAAGCGAAGCGCATAATTATGGAAGGCCACTGCAGCAACAAAACATTATTTAGGATTATAAAATCAAGTCGTAATTTTGTTTCAGGGAAATAACCAGCATCATAATTTTTCCCGCTATTCCAATACGTTTTGTTTGTTTGTTTATTGGGAATGATATGCTTATACAATAAGGTAAGCCACTGCTCTGCTGCGCTGCGATTAAAGAGAGAAAAAATGAGTTTGCTTTCGTTTCGTCGTTATTGTTAGGAGCGTCATAGTGGGTGGTCCGTGGTCCACGACGCGGGCAGTAATGCAAAGTGCAATAGCAGACCAATGCCATTAACGTCTGCTTGACACAAAGGTTAACAGTTAGTTAAAAGCAAGACGCGGTGGCTGGGCAAAATTCGGTCCTTTCTTGGTTGCTTGTGTTATATTTGGTTTCCACTGTTCATAGTTGTTCATAGTTGTTCATAGTTTATAGTTGTCGTTAGCCCAATTCATAGCAAACGGGAAAAAGTACATTGACAAAAATAGAAAAGCTTCCTTCATCCTGCGTCAGTTCCATTGCCGCTCATGACTTGACTGTAAATTGGCATTACTTTACTTCTCGTGGATGCGGAAAAGGACGCCGAGACCAGAATAGAAGTAGATTGGGTTTTCATTAGTAATCAGTGATTTCCTCTGTCTGTAGTCAACTCAATTCAATTCATCAATTCCAAAATAACACTCTAGTCGTAGCACGTATTTGTGCAGTGAGTGCAGTCAAATTGGGGGTTTTTGTTTAATGTTTAAAAGGATTGCCAAGTAAGAAATGCAAGACTATGGGTAAGCAACAAACAAGGGTTATGAGTTCGTGCAATCAGTTATTCAGTGGTTTAGTAAATAATAAAAAAAGAAGAAATTATTGAGTATTTGTGTAGCAATTCAACTGCACTTATTCAATACAATTATTCGCTGACATTGGTTTTTTTGACATTTGCAATAAATGAAACTGGAATGGAATGATACAATAATTGGTTCTTTTCATGCAATCGTTGATGAGTGTTCTTTTCCCTAACTCCTGACTTTTGTAGTGCACTGATGATTATTTGATTAATGCTTTTATTGTTCTAGTACTCGAATGTTCATTGTTGGCTGAAGCGTCGGTGTCCTAGCCAGAGCCAATGGCTCCAATGGAAAGAAAGGAAGTGGAGACTATGGGAGTGGCCATGGAAGAGGATCTCCATTCGACAGTCGTGGTGGCTCACCGTGTGGTATGTCACCTCGTCCTGGTGTTAATGAAGCCATCCCACACAGATATTAGAGTCGCCCTGAACTACATAATTTCACGCCCTTTAATTGACTTCGTGAAGACTAACTAACTAACCAGCCGACAGTGACAGAAGTCACTGATTACTACTCGCTGAAGACTCTCCCAAATTGGAATATGGGTTTTTATGCTGTAAAGTGTGAGCTGGAATAAATCAATTACAAGTAAATCAATTACAATTACAATTACAATTACAGGTGCCTGTATACCTGAGGACGATTGCCATCGGAAGGATTGTAAATTGGTTGTGAATATTTTTGAGAGGTGAACCGAGCCGACCATGTAGCCGATGACTCCACTGCAATTTTAAGCTTTGTTTAGTTCCCCTTTTGCCAAGGAATGGGGTCTAACCTTGATTAATTTTCTTAGGGTGCCCCAAAAAGTTCGAAATTTGAACCGTTTCCAATTTTTCAACCACGGCTCACATCTTGCAATTCGCAACTTTTTCGGTTCACGCTTCTCTCTGCGTTCAGGTCTGTTCTCTAGTTTCATTTCATATTTCATCCAGCGAGCCCGTCGCAACTACTAACAACTGCCGTTACAAATAGTGAAAAGTTTAATTGGTTGCACTAACTATTGCTATGAATATTTGTTATTTATTGTTAAATGCTGTTAATTTAACCCCTGTTCAATTTTCAAAAGAACTGGTAAATTAAGTGGATAGTGTATGAAGTGATAAAATGGCCATCTCCAAAGAGAAGACAACGCTCGTCATCATTCTGTCGTCGATCCTCTTTATCCCCTCTTACTTCCAAATGCCAACTGCGCGCGGGACCCCAACATGTAAGCCACAGTGAAAGGCAACATAAACCGGGTGACAGTGCTATGGCAGACCCGGGGTTCAAAGTGCTAAGCCTGGCACGAAAGATTTATGGAGAAGCTGCCCTCGAATTGGAGCGTGGAAAGCGAGTCCTTCTACTCGAGATTAACAAAGGCCGACCATTTCACCCTGCCCCAATCAAATTACTGGGGGAGGGGGGAATTTGAGAGAGCTACGATAGCTACCAAGAAGCTATAAGTCAGTTACGATATCTGCAGACAGCATACATCATCTTAACAACTTCGCAGGCAAGTGTTCCACGGCACTGACAGACACAGCTTCCACCACAATTTGTTTTCTTTTGTAAAATTTGATTTGTTTTATTACTCTAATCAAAACTCCCCTTTCAAACATGATGACGATGACATAAAAATACCTAGATAATTTAAGTTTTTATACATTATTTATTAAGTTGAAGTTGTAATATCGACTCAGAAAAATCCAATTGTAAATACATATTTATAGTTAGGACGTTTTTAGGAACTAAGCGGCTTTTAACCGTAGTATGTTAAGCATTTTATTTATACCTATCCCAAAAAACGTTTAACCATTAAAACCTTCATGACGAATATTTCGCCAGCCTGCCTTTCAATATAGATTCATTTTTAGGGCTTTCGGATTCACGTGCCGCTTGGATCGGGTCGTGGACTGGCAATTGGTCATTCTGGAAATTGTGGTGTCAGATAGTTCTTATATTTATCTGCCTATCCTCCTTTGTTCAAGGATATCTTCAAAGAGTCGAATACCAGTACCATTGAAATGCTCTAGATGACTTCTGTGAAAACACTTCTCCTTTACAGGCCTTTTATTAAGGTCTGTAAAGGCCCTTACAGGACTCAGCAGTGAGGGTGGATCTTTACAAAGTGGCGCACAAGTCTGATGTTCCAGGATTTGAGGAGAGGATGAAGCGTGTTATTATGTTGAAACCAGATGTCTGGTTCAAGATCGATGTGGCATTAACATTGTTTCTGTTTGCGAGGTATCTTGAGGATGGGGAGCTTATCAAGAAGACAGCGGAAGAGAAGAGAGAAGTTCAACGAAAAAAAAAAATAGTTTAATTTGATAATTATGTAGGAATGTATTATTGTATTGTTTTATTAAGAAATTTTTCGTTAAAAAGGACGTGCAAATACATACTAAGAAAGTATCTGAAACACCTAAGAAACTGCTTAGACCGTGCTTGTACATACTGAGTAATGTTTGAAGACATTTGAAGAATCAATCGAAGAAATTTAAAGCATGTCTTTTGGGAGAGGTTAAAGACTTTCTGATCGGAAGAGTTTATAGACTTATCGGTAGACTTTAATGACTTTCTGATCGGAACAGTTTAAAGACTTTTTGGTCGGAAGAATTTATTGGTGCTAATTTGCATAATATGCAAATTTTGGTGCTAATCAGCATAAAATCTAAATTTATGAGCTAATTTGCATATAGTAAGTTCATAGTTGACGAAAGCGCCCAAAACTCGGAACCCGATGCACCGATCTGGACGAAAGTTGGAGGATTCAAATGCTCATGCTTGAAGCTATCTCTGTACTAAATTTCAACTGTTTAGGTCCATCGAACTCAGAGTTATGGAGGAGACGGACAGACATGTATATTTGCGTATATAGGGTACACAGTAATTCCATGGAGATGGAGTGGTTGACGGAAACGCCCATAAGTCGTAACCGGAATTACCGATCAGAATGAAACATGGAGGATTCAGATGCTCATGCTTGGAGCTATCTCTGTACCAAATTTCAACTTTGTAGCTCGAATGAGTTTGGAGTTATGGAGAAGGGCGGATAGACGGACGGACAGACGGACAGGACGAACGCAATAAGCAGCTTTCGAAGAGCTTCAGCTATTATATATTGGAGTCCACTACATGTGGGGAACTGTTCAGGGAGAATCCGAAGGTTGCACTTGAGCTGGTTCTGGGTCTGTGTTCTCTTTATATGCAAATTAACTTTTTGTAAAATGTTCAGTTGGTTTCATGTTCGTAGCTTCTAAATTAAACAAATTTTGTAATTCACTTTAGAGGCTTACTTTATTAAATATTAAATGTTTTTCCCTAAAAACTAAAACGATGTCTAAGCTGATGACTGCGATGATTTACTGCGTAACTGCATGGGCAGTTATATTATTTTGTAAGGCCGCAATAGTTATAAATATTTTCGACTTTGACATAGTTTACAATTGCAATTCAATACAGATGGACATGGAGTGTGCGTAAAGAACATTAGAAAATCAGAGACAACTATGCCGTTTCACAAGTGTAACTTTATAATTTAAATAAGCATAAAACTTCGATAAACTTTCGAAATGCTTTATGGCCCCTAATCTAATGACTCTGAAACCTATTCCTATTTGTGACATGACACATGTCATGTGAGACTTTTTTGAAACTGGTCACCCATACAGCCAAAATAATAGCATAAAAACCTGTAATGAGCTTAATATTCTTTTTTAATCCATTTATCCAGCTCGTCAGCGATTCTTTTATCAAACGGATCCAAGCTGGTTTTCCAGAAAAAACACCCGCAAACCTTTCCTCATAAATATTGGGGTATCTACAATTTCTTATGCATACAACAACAACAACAAACTTTTTTTATACAGAATAGAAAACGAGATATGCTTTCGCTAAATAATAATTATGAAAGCAAGAAATTAAGTGGTCAAGAATGTAAGCAATGGAAAACACTTATTGGACATATGCTATTCAATTTTATTTGTTTTTTAATTACACCCACCAGTGCAGGAAGCTGGTAATAATTGTGATTTCCGGTTTCGCGTAGATTCTTTAAGAGTAACTGAAGACACTGAAAAAATGAATTATGACAATATAGTAAACCGTTCGGAAGAACTCTACAATCAAATGGAATACGAGCGAGCGAGCTTTTACATATGCATAGATAGCACTTACTCTTAAAAGAAAAAACCACGACCCGGAAACCGAACTTTTGATGGATCAACGTCATTCTTACGGCCTTGAGAATGATGATGACGATGTTTTTGGGTCCAGATACATTCTGGAATCTATAACGAATCAAGGATCTGGAACGGAATGGATTAAAGTGGTTTATGATTGTGAAGATCAAGTTTCGAATGCAGAACTGATGACAACCATCGGGATAATATTCAGATGGGTTTTAATGTGTATTAAATACTTAAGAAATTGCGTCACTAAAATAGTTTAAATCGTTTTGGTCAACTTAAGTGGTTCACTGCCGCAATTTTGATCCTTGCTGTTTTAACAAAACTTCTGAAGAATTTCAGTTCTTTTGACCAGTCATCAAAGTATATCTGACGAAAACGATTGAAAATCGTGAGGCGATCTGTATAGATTTTATGATAAGTGATTTAATTAATTGCTAAGTTTCTGTTAAAATGTTGTCTCTAGTTTCTAGCATAAAATAATCATTGCTTGTGTATAATGCTACATTTCATCCTTCAATAATTTTTACTTGTTAGAGGTTTTCGCGCTGAATGTATTTGTGGAGTTTATAAACATAAAGATATATACTTACATTCAATATTCATTTATAAACTTCAAATTAGTGTTTATTAAATTAGTAGTTAGTAAAATAATAGTGATATTTACCTAGTTCTTTTTTCAATGAATTGCCAAAAACAATTTAAAAGACAATGAGAGCATTGCGACAACATTAAAGTATGTATATAGTTTTTTTCAATTGTCACAAAAAGTTTTAACTTTTAAAGTTAATTTGAGTAAAAAACTAGATTCCATGCTCGTACTCACACGATAAATCGTATACATTTTCAAACTGTGTTTCTTTGCCATGCCATTGGATGATTTATTTGCTTCGTCATTGAAATGTAATTGGATATTTAATGTCTAGACGGATAGTTTACATAAAAAAGGAGATGGGTAATTTACATAAAAATATGTATTTGGACCATTTTGCAAACGTATGTACAAAGGCTAGATAATGAGAGTCAATACATGACAACCTGCAAGCTTTATAGGTATAATAATATTATGCGTAGAGCTTTTCGAAGTTTTTAGTCACAACATTTTAGCCGGTTTAATCCAACAACAGCTACAACTTTATAAACAATTTATTGCATGTTTTAATTAAAAAGTTTGTGAGTACAACATACTTAATTTAAAAGGACGTGGTGGTTGTAAAGCATTAAAAATATTTCTAAAGTCTAAATTAAGCATTCATACTATCTATTTTAAACATGTTCTAGAATCGACTATGCTAACTGAGCCTATAAAAACTCAGAATTTTCTATATACATATATTTTATTGTGGTGGGCAAAAGTCTAAGACAAATTTATTCCCAAAGCTGGTACTTGTCTTTGTCTTCAGCACAAGAAAAAATGTGCGCTGGAGAATAAACCTAATCAACGCTGGAACTCTTTCTCTATCCATACAATGAAATTCTCCCACACGCAACGAGATTGGAGCACAACTTCGAAAAAACCTCACTGACCATCGGCAATCTTTCCATCCACGAGTTAATCCCAAAACTCCCTTTGAATGCTTGATCGTTTGACTTCCCAAACTCAACGACTGCAATGGCATGCATTCAACGACTGCAATGACAGCAGCAGAAAATAGCAACCCTGTAAGCATCAGCGGAGGTAATTGTTCCCGGAATGCTATTGACGGATACAATACCATGATTATTAAAACTGAACCAATAAATTGAAAAGTTGGCCAAATCAAAGTTTGAAAGCATTGGTTGCTGAGAATAACGAGAATTTGCATCTCTCGATAAAGTTGCGCAATACATTGCTTTTGTGCTTCTGTGGCATTTCTCGTGGTTGCTTTCGTAACATTTCTGAAATGCAAACGTTTTTAATAAGCTAGTTTGCATATAAATTGTAAGTTTCCATACTAATCGAAAGGGACTATAAATTCAGATTGGAGTCTATATAAGTTACCTTAAACGATGCAGATTCCCCAGGATTTCGTCAAGTGCCACCAAAGTTGCGCAAGTTATATTAATCCCTGTTATGGCAAAAGGTAACATTTGTAAGATTTGAAAAGTTACTATGACCAATCGAAAAATAAAGGATGCTTCATTACACTGGTATTTGCCATAACGAAGTACAGTTGTAATCAGGAAGTCATGAAGACAAGGACAAAAAAATGAAGCTAATGGCACCAACAACGCTACCATGATAAAACCTCCAGTACAGGAAGTAAAAATAAAAAAATTGAATAAATTGTTTCGCCATTTATTTTGGTTTTGTTCGATCCGCGTTAAATTCCGATCGTCCAACACAATTCCGTTAGGATTTGTGTAAAGGCAGTTCAAAAACTGACAAAATTCGTTGGTTTTTGTGGAGTAAACGAGATTAACTGTTAGACCAGCTAGTTTAACCAGAAGTACGAATATGTGAAATATAAGAGCAAGTAAATTTCTTTGTGAATGAAGGTTAGAGTGACCGAAAAGTTCTGAAAGTGTGAGTAAAAATGAGAGAATTGTAAAAGAGAGCCAGACGAACTGTCTAGTTTTATTTTTCCTAATAGGTTCAAGGCTATAGTTAAATGAGTCACAGTTGAATCTTATAGGAATCAACGAGAATAGCGACTCGCCAATATTTATTAGAAGCCCATGAAATTTTATAACTTGCAACGTAGGCATTTTAAAGTAAAATGAAGGATCTGAAATTGTAACTGAAAATTTAAGTACGCGTAAAATTGGTTTTGCACACAAATGTCACGCGGATGGATGAATGAACGTTAACTTAAGAAATTTCCAGATTTTGTTTGGCGATTAAAAAATGGTAGGTAAGACTTTTATAGAAATATTAAATAAATGACAGATGAACCAAGTTGAAAACAAATGGTGATTTGACATACATTTACGTTTACGAATTATGGCTGGACTATGACATGTTATATGAAGTACAAGCCACTCCACCCACTCCAAAGCGAAGTCTAACAGGCCCGCAACTAGAAATTTTGGGCCCTGGGGAGGACCTTTGATGGGCCCCGTCAAATAATTTGAATTCCCTAGTAAATATTAAATTTGATTTCTGGTAAAGCTATCCGAAAGCATTAAAAGAAAACACATATCTACTATTTATTATTTGAGCTTGAAAACAATTTTATTTGGTTATAATTTTTGCAAGAATATACAATGTGGTAAAGATAAAATTAAAACGATTGATTGATTCTTTATGCAATTTTAATTAAATTTATAAAATTTAAATTTAAATGTAATCAGCTCATAATTTAGTAATTTGTGCTTCGACGGCTTTGGTTGCAAAAAAACAGCTGTTAAATAAAATAAAAAAATTCATTACCTAGCATTTTCAAGTGTTTTTAGAAACAAAATTAACTTAAACTTTTAAAACCAAACTAATTGTATAACTCCTTGTTTGCTATAAAGGTTGTTTTTAAACCGACGCGTTTTACAAAAAATTCGCAACTTTCAAAGTGAATTTTTAATTTATTTATAATAAACTATGATTTCTAATAAAGACTGAACAAAATACTGATACAAAGATTGTATTTTTATCTTGTTGTGACTTACAGACATAAAAGTGTATTTGAAAATGGGCCTTTTAATTTCCAAAGGCCACTGGCCTTCTAACTTGCAACCGCCCATGAGCCCTCTAAACTTCAAAGGCCCGTGGTTCACCTAATTTACTAGGGCCAATTTGCCATCTAGCTTAAAAGGGCCTACTTGACATCCTACTTAAAAGGGACCACTTGCCATCTTACTGAAAAGGGTCCACTTGGAATCTTACTTAAAAGCGCCCATTTTGCCTCTTATTTTCAAGGGCCCATTGCCCCTCTAATTAACAAGGGTTCATGGGCCCCCTAATGTCCACGGACCTATGGGCCCTGGGGAAATGTACCACCACTGCTCATAGTGGTTTTGGGACTGAAGTCTTGCATAGCCTTTAATTAAATTAGAGTTATTTAAATAAATTAATCAATATCGGACGAAAGCTTGTTCATTTGAAGATGATCATTTCCTCCCTTATAATGTTTAATTTCGCTCAACATCATGCTGGGTTTCACCGCCGACCCGCATTTAGGTTAAAATTAATTCAAGGCTTGGGACTATTATAGAATTATCTGAATATAACGTTTTGCAGAGACAACTTAATTCAAAGTTATGTTGTTACATATATGATAAAAACAAGTTGCTTTTATCTTGCGAAAAGAATATTAAAATTGAAGATATTAGACGCTGAAAGGGTGAAACGGTAAAGTGTTAAAGGACCTAAAGTTTGATGACAGCTAAAAGCAAATATGAAAAGCGTACAAGTACTGTTGTTGATGCTTGATAAATTATTTACACGGTTATGATTACACTCAGACGTAATTATTAAGAAACGAGCGAAGCAACGCTACTTATTAATTCGGCGATGTCCGTCCGTCTGTCTCTGTCTGCCTGCCCGGGCGATATCTCTTGAACGGATAGGAATTTTTGAATTCTGTTTTCACTAATCAAATCCATAGTCTTTAGGCTCAGTGTCCATTGATTTTGAAGCTTATCTGCCATCGATAAGCGTTTGACCTTTTCTTAATAACCATGTAACTTTACTTATACATGGCATGCGATGCATCAAAATCAAACTACTGATTTAGACGAGTCTAAAGCTGATGTCAGTGCTTGTCGATCAATGATAACCTTTGACCTTTTCTTGATAACCATGTAACTTTACTTGAGTACGTCTTGTGATATATCAAAACGATACTACTCTTTGCGACAAATCCAAATCTTAAGTCAGTTTTTAAATTTTAAATGCTACGTAGTCGTTAGAACGGTTTTTTAAAATCTGGTTGATGGTTCTACTGGTTGCAGCTCGCCACTTTGCTATACGTTAGCTTGCTGGGTTTATTTGATTTACAAATCGTGTTGTATCATATGTTAAACGGGATATCTTATAATAGTAAAAAGAGCGGGACGTGTGACGGGGTGGGGCTAAAAAATGTTTTTAACATTAAGTCATATTTGAGTTGTCCCATGAAAATAGAAAACTCTCAACACGAATTAATTATTGTTATCCCGTTGTTGTAAGTTTTACTATTATTTAGCGAATAAATTAAAAACATGTGCGTCGTCATGGAAAATAAGACGACATAAGGTAATGAAAACGTATGACTGTGATTTGACGAGATAAAGAAGCGAATCCAATTATTTAGTTTTTCAAAAACTGAAAAAACCAAACAATTTTTTTGCAGTTTCATTTCAGCAAAGAAAATGCAAGCCAGACAAAAAAAAACCAGTTCTCTAGATACGTGACAATATGTAAAAAACAAACTTATTTTAGTAAGTGGTCCGCTTTCATCATGGAGCAAACGGGGCAAACCTGCCAAATTGCGAGATTCTTTTTTTTAAATTTCAGTAACAGCTAGAGAGTGAATACCAAAGGCACAGCTGGTGAAAGCATATAATATACATGGTATTTATATACCGTTAAAATGATTATAATTAGTCAATAAAATAAATGTTTTACAAAGAAATTAATTTTTGAGCCGACGGTTGCTGCTTATTTGTTATTTGTGTTTTTTATAAATAAATATTTGAATAAATACATTCGTTTTCAAATTTTTTTAGAATAAAGTATTTGGTTTTCACCTTTTACCATTACACTTCACAAAATGCAAGTAGTTAACTTGTATTTGAAAAAACAAATACTGGGTCAAAATACATTCTTTTAAGCAGGAATATAATATTTTTTGCGCGGAATCTGAATTATTTAAAATCGTACTAAAATTTAGAGAAAAGGTTTTATTTAATTTGAAGTACTTTAAAAATATTTGTATTAAATAGGATGTCTCCTATGCTTGTGCTTTTTTAATTAGTTTTGAATTGCTTAACATAGAAATCAACTTTTTGCTAAAAGGTTATTCGATTTATTTCTCACCATTTCATTTATGCTCACTTTATTTTTTTGCACGTAAAATGATGTTATGTCATCTACAAAGAAAGTTCCAAACAGTAGTAGCTTCTGTATTTTATCACTTCATATCGTACATGGAATTTTTCCTGATAATGAGATTTGCGTCCCTGTTTTTTTCTTAAAAATCGCTTATGACCAAAAAAAGGTTTTTGCCCGATCGGTCCCTGGTAAAAAATTGCGTCCCTGGTTTTTCTCAAAAGTCCCTGGTGAGCAAGAAAAGGTTTCCCGATCCCGATCCCTGATAGAAGATTTTGTATTCCTGATTTAACGGTAGCATTGCTACCGTGCTTAGTAAGAAATTCCATGTCCGCTTCATACCTACTTTGCGGTAAGACAACGATACACAGTACATGAAATATAAAATCTTATTGCATAGCATAACTGAAACTAAATTAAATATGAAAGCTGTCAAATATGCTCACCGCTTTAGAGCATTGATATCTCAACACTTCCAAAAGTAAGCATAAAATGGACAGCAAAATTCCAAAAGAAATAATTCCAAATACAAAATACAGATTTCCAACACTTAACGCACTTGCTACGTCTTCACTAAATTTCCTATCACCAACATTTGAGTTTGTTAATTCTTTGTTTGCCTTCAGTTTAACTTCGTTGTTAAAGTCACTCACCCACTTGAATAGCAAGTAACCACCCCGCGCAGCTAGCACATATCTCGAAACAATTTCCAAGTGGATGGATCCTTTCCTCAAGGCCGGTCCAACTTGAAATATTGTTGCTGGTTCTTTGGATATGGCTAGAGCCTTGTATTTTGCATCTGTTACAGAATATTTTGCAATGGTGGGTTCCGATGTATGTTTCCAAGTAATGCAAGCCGTCTTGTCTTTCGTTGCTGCTTCCATACACTTTCCAATGTCCTTTTCGATTTTCATTCTTGAAGCGATTCCTCTCATAAAAGGAATTGTAGAAGTTGTGAGAACTCTGATTTCTAAGCCGCCAATTGTGTGCAAAATTATTGAATAAGCTTGGTTTTCATTTAGTTCTTGAAATGTGGTTGGAATGACCTGCTTTTCTGCAAAGGTCAGGAAGCCAATAAGATTGCCTCGATAGGCAACTCCAATAATGTATGTGAAAAACAACCACAAACAGAGAATCATTCTTGAGGAATATCCTCGCGGATGTTTTACAAATTGCTCCAAAAGTATTCCAAAAAGAAGATTAATAATCTTCCCAATTTGAGACAAATTAATAATTGTCCTTCTCACGTAGTGTTGTAGAATGAAGAGAGCTACAAACACAGCAAATGTCATAAATGCCGCCATCCAAGCAGTGGGTTTCAATGGCCTTATTAATGCATTCCATTGTCGTCTCGGGGCTGGAGTTTTTACATAAAATACTAAACTTTCAGCGTAAGACGGCAAAGAATAACTAACGAAAGGGAGACGTTCGAAGGAGATTCCTAGAGTCGGCGTGATATCGGCTCGACCGTCCACCAGTTCCCCAACAAACCCTGTCCAGGTGCCGTTTGTCAGAGTTCCAAACCCCGGGGTTTTCAAGTTGTCATAAAATGACAACGTTGCGTTCACTTGTTTTGCCATTTCATTTAGAAGATTATATTGCATTCCAGCGAATTTTCCTGTTAATTTATTTGATACAAAAATCGGAGCCAAATCTGAGTACGCAGCTCGCAAAATTCTGCCGTTGAGATTGTTCATTTTCTGTGGAAAGTTGACAGTCGGAGAAAGCAGGAAAAAGCCGGTGTATACTTTTGGCTCGATTAAATATCCAACTCGAGTTTTGGGATCCGCTACTTTCTCCAAAAACATGCCATACTTCCTTGTCATCTTATCAATAGCCAAACTTTTCTTAAAGTAGTCTTCAAGCAATTGTTTGTCATCGGAAACAAATATGTATTGGTCAATTACTGTATTTCCGTTTATATCAAATTCAAACAGAGGAGTACTGGAAGTGATAATGATAATGAATGTCCAACAGCTGGATTTGAACTTGGGATGAATGAAAACAGGTTGCAATTGCATTTTCTGACTTTGTTTATTCTGCAACCAGTTGAGCACGTATGGCTCGTAAAAATCCAGGAGTAAGTTCCAATCCAAAGCAAACTCATTGTGATCCAACATTAGTTTTAAAAGACAATTTGTTTCCGTAGTCGTCCATTGTCGTCGAATGTCCTTCAACAATAATTTTGATATTAGTGAATTAGCACGGGTTTCGAAAGATGGAACGAAGTAGAGAAAATAAATCAGCCCTAAAGTTAAGATTTGAATCCAAGATAGTAGTTTCATTTTCCTGTTGCACCACTTCTTGAACTGTGAAAAAATTATCTCTCAGTAATTAAGATAAAGATACATAGCTTTCCCGTAGCTTCGGCTAAATAAATAAACTGCCAGTCATGCGAAACTTAAAAGGCTAAACAAATATTTTTTTCCCTTTCAAATAAACAGACATTTTGCGTAATTATTTTTCAATGTTTATTGAATGTTTTGAGTTGAGCGCGTGAATTCTGAATAAGTACGCATCATAATTAATGACTATCATTTAAGTGGGCGTATTGACGCTTCCCAGGAAGGCTTTCTGCATAAACTCACAAAGAACATTATTTTCTTCCGACAATGTCTGTTTACGCGAAGCAGAAGCATTCTGTGTTTATAAACATGAAGCTTATTATTTATTGACGATGCTATAATTTTTTTTTGCTAAATTAATATTATTATAAGAAGGTTAGTGAACCATATTATATTTTATATTTTGAGCATTAACTTTAAGCACATGCTGGTAATTATTGAGCGTTCAAATAAATATTCAAAACGATTGCTACAATAAACTAGTCATGTCAAACATAATGAAAACACGTAGATAAATTGGTACGTATAAACAGAATGTAGTATATGTGGTATATATAGTATATAACGCATACATAGTATATAACGTCTATGTAGTATATGTGGTATATAACGCATATAACGTATACATAGTATATAACGTCTATATAGTATATGTGGTATATAACGCA
>JAQIWO010000188.1:0-18307 GCA_034695405.1 Entomobrya muscorum
GAAAGTCAATCTTGAAAGTGGTTAAATCTTAAACATTAGTTTTAAATTCCGGGCTTTGATTCACACTTTGCAAAAATAATCACCTTCAATTGTTTTTTTTTCTCGATACTGCATACACATACTTCAATCCCTAACAATCAATATTTTATTTGCAAAATAAAATTGCAACGAATTTTTAATGTTTTAAATAATACGTAAACAATTACGTATACGACAATCATTAAGTAAATTATATAGGTAACTTCTTAAGCAAAATATTTGCTGCTATCACTGCCTACAATCAGAAAAGGTTTTCACTTAACTATTAATTATCTCGTTGGTCATACTTAAAAAACATTGACAGCTTAATTTGCTTCTGCCACGTAAGAAATAAGCCTTTTGCTATTATTGGCAATTAGACGCCGTTCCTTTAAGAGAAAACAAATATTTCTCAGGCTCATCACCTTATAAAAATAATAATCATTGCCACGTACAATTAACCTACACTGCTATTAAACGCGAAAAATAAAGAAACAAAATCTAGCCCAGTTTATAACTCGACCTCCACTAACATTTTACTTCCATACATTCTACTACGAGTACCTCAAACTTACAAACTCAACATGCTTAGCCCATATAACACAAAGCTTATAATATTCTGGGTAAACTTTACCTATAAACTAGGATGCATTCCTTTTCTAATCAAAGTTTCCACCAAGGAAAATGGACAACTTTCTGTTTATTTCGATAAATCGTCCCCACGAAGATTTCGAGTTTTATTTCAAATGTTAGCATATACCTTATATCCGGTTTTCCTTGGTCGTCAGCTCAAAGAGACAATGAGAATCTACCATAATACCCCACTATTCCTCCCTCTGACTATTAAAATGGCCTACTACGAGTTGAGTTACGGTATGGCAGTCTTCTTCTTCTTTCACTATCTTATCCGATGGAACACCTTACCCGAACTTGTGGATATGTACTTATCTTTTTACAACATCTCTAAAAATTCGGAATTCAAACCTGACAGATCATCAAAAGTATACAAGCTGCAACGACAAGGACTAGGTCTGCTGACACTTTTGTATGGTGCAACGGTTATTGTCTGCATTCAAAATTGTGTATTGTCCATGAAGAAACCGGAAGCTGTCCAGCATTTGAGCTCTCTATTAGCTAAGCCACGAGAGGCGTCTTTTCAGCTAAAACTTCTCTTTTCTGCAGTATTTATGATCATATTGGCCACATTGGCGGTAAGATATGCTTTATCATATGAATTATATTCAGAGTACTTTGACAGGTTTTAAAAGTTACAAGCGAACAAATTGGAATATGTTAGAATTACAACTTAATTAATTACATAATTGAACATTTTAGTGTATAATATTCTGCTACTTGGTAGCCCTCCTGTTTGGATATATAACGTGTGCTACCGTTAAGCTCAAATATATGTGGTAAGAAACAAATAAAATGTATTTACAGTAGGGATAATAGTAACTTGGGAAAATGTTAAAAGTCTGATCGCGAACAAGTTGTTAATGCAATATTCACAAATGGCACCCGTGTTCTCCTCATAGTCGTTCAGCCAATAAAGCATTTTGGAAAATGTTTCCCAAATTATGGTTACCCCTTTTATTTTAATATTTTTACATACGTGTATGCCTTGAAGCAAAAAAATCAGCAGATAATTAAGTTTTAAATACGTTTTTAGCTCGCAACTAGACTGTCTACCAGACAGAAAACTACAAATGGACATACGATCCATGCAAGTCCTACATTCATTTTGGGAGTCTTGTTTCCGCCACATATTTCTCCCCGGCTACATAACCCTACTTATAGCCGAAGGAACACTCGGTTTATATGGCTTTGTAAAACTTGATGGTGTTGGCAGCGTAAAATTGGGAATCGTTGGAATCATGGCTTTAGTGAATTTGTTGGTAACGGTTGGTTGCGCAGCCAGACTGGATGAAGCGTCGAAAGCGTTTTTGGTCTATTGGAAAGGGTCTGTGATGTCGACAAGTGCAAAGAGAAATAGCTCCCGGTTTTGTGTTCGGTTCATAAAGTCTTTGAGGGGATTCCGGGTCCATGTTGGGATGGCATTTTTTGTGGAAAAGGGAACAGTTGCGAAACTAGCTGATATTGTAGTTGATTGCGCGGTTTCATTTATTTTGAGTACTTAAAAAATACGGAAACTGGGTTTCTTCAGTAAAAGTACAAATTTTAGTAAGATTTTTAGTCTAGGATTTTTATGCATGTTTTAAATCCTTTGAAATGTAAATCATTTCAAATTGAGAAAGCATGAGCATAAATGAATAAAAAAGAAAATTGCCGTCATGCTTACATTTTTCGTATCCTACAATTACATACATATAAGTATAAGAGAAGTATAGTAATTAAAGACAATTTTCTATTTATACTAAATAAATATAAATATTTTATTATAACAAGTAAAATTGGATAGAATTTCTTTGAGGTCTGGCATTCATCGTTTATGAGACATTTTATGCAATAAACTCATAGTTTCAGTGAGTAAGCAAGTAATAATTAAACCATTAAATAAAATTGCTAACGTCGTGAAATCTAAACGACGAAACGTGCAAAACACTTTTTTTTGCTTTTATCCGTACATTGGACACTTAATCAGCTCGATTTCAGTTGATGGAAAGGAAGAAAAAATCTGAATTTATGAATTATTATCTAAATCAATTACTCGTTGTACTCGCTGTATAAATTAATTCATATTATTTTCAGTATCAAACTATGATGAATGTTCTTTAGCTTGAGGAAAACATAATAACTGAATACCTTGTAATTATACTGGTATTTCCGATCCATAAACTGGATGTATTACCCATGTGTCTACAAATTCCCAAAGCAATTTAAGATAATCGTCACTATTCAATGCTCATATGTGATACAAATATTCTTTTACTGCCGTATACTCGCAAATTAAAAGCAATTGGTCAGCCCGTAGACCTAGCTTCATTTCACATCGATTCATAGTTTGAAAATCAAGAGCAGGATAATTTTCGCTGTATTCCTGAGCCCTCTAATTAATAAAATTCAATTTGAAGTTGAGTCATCATTTCCAATTACATATCGGTATAGTAACTACTGGTTTCCCATAATTATCATGTCTTGACTGAATATGAATGAAATAACTTCTGGCATAAGACTTTAAGCAAATTCGTAACAAATATAATTATTATTAATTATAAGTTATTAGTATTAATTCCTTTCAGAATAATCTCAAAAAGTATATTTCGTTACATAATTCAATTATTTGTTATCACAAAATACAGGGTAGGAAAGTTATGCATAATTCAATGCTAAAATAAGCGTATGATTTTTCAAATTTCGAGTAAAAGATTAACTTGTCAAGGAGTTTCAGAAAGGGGAAATATGTAATCACCATAAAAGCTATGTCAATTTAACTATAAATATCCTTAAGGTAGACGTAAAACCCAAACAAGAAATGACGAAATGCACTTTATGTCTCGAAAGTCCCTTTACTGTCAAACCCTTAAATCCATCCATCTGTATTTTCACTCTTTCTCCCGCAAGTTTTCATAGTGCCATATTTATTCAACATGCTGACCTCATATACCATAAAAATCATAATATTCTGGGTCAACCTTGCCCACAAACTTGGAGGCATTCCCTTTCGAATCACAGTTTCCCCCAAGACCAACCAACAGCTTTCTGTCATCTTTGATCAATCTTCCCGCCGAAAATTTCGAATTTTATTTCAATTGCTTGTATACTTAATCTACCCAATTTTCTTAGCCCGTCAGCTCAAAGAGACAATCAGAATATATCGGAACACCACACACTTTCTTCCTCTGACTATAAAAATGGTTTACTACGTGTTAGGATACAGCATGCCAGTCATTAATTTTCTTCATTTATTTATTAGATGGAACAAGCTCCCATATTTATTGGATGCTTACCTCTCCTTTTACAATATCGGAAAAAACTCGGATTTCAAACCTAAACAATCATCAGAAGTCTACAAGCTGCAAAGGAAAGGACTTGGTCTCGTGAAAACCTTTTACACTGCCATGGGCTTAGTTTGCATTCAAAACATTGTCGCATCGCTAAAGAAACCTGAATCTATCCAGTTTTTGAGTGCACTTTTACCAAATCCGAGAGGATCGTCTATCCAAATTAGGATTCTGTTTACTTCATATTATTTTATGATTTTGGCAATAATGAATGTAAGATTTACATTTTTATCTTAAAAGACGTTGAATTGTTGAGAAAGTCAAGTCAGTTTACTGAAATGTGAATTGGTTTGTTTTCAGAGTATGATTTTTTGCAGCATGACAGCTCTAATCTTTGGATATCTAACTTGCGCTACTGTTAAGCTCAAATATATGTGGTAAAATTAATGAAACTATGAAGATATTTAAATAATATTTTGAAATATCAATAACAACAAAACGATGCCATTATTTTTTTTAGTACGAGACTTTATTGGGCAACTGACAGAACCATTCAATTGGACATACGTTCCATGCAAGTTCTCCACTATTTTTGGGAATCTTGTTTCCGTCATATATTTTTCCCCGGAGTGATATCCGTAGTTATATTGCAAGGTGTGCTAGGATTTTATGGATTTGTTAAACTGGAAGGAGCTGGTAGCGTGAGGATGGGTATTGCTGGAATTGTAGCTTTTACGTATCTGTTAATTGTGTTTGGATGTGCGGCGAGACTGGATGAAACGTCGAAAGAGCTTTTGACCAATTGGAGGTGGTCTTTAATGTCGACAAATGAGAGGAAAAATAATGGGAGGTTTGTGTTACGATTTATAAGGTCTGTGAGAGGATTTAGAGTTCCTGTTGGGATGGCATTTTTTGTGGAGAAGTGCACCATTCCGAAACTAGCTGATATTGTGGTTGATGGTACAGTTTCTTTTATTTTGAGTACGTAAAATAAAACCATTGTGTTTTTGCTTCTGTTATTTGAAATGACCAAAAAGTATATTTGCGAATTCAAAGAAATATGCAATGTTTTAAAGCTTTTCGTATGAAACGACTGTGTTAAGATTGGAGGTACGGCTATAAATATAATACACGAATTTTGGGTAAAGTGTAAAATATCGACATTGTTAAAATTATTTACAATCAATTTGGTAAATATAAAGATAAATTTCATGCTTGCAAGTTAACATGTAAATTAGAAACATTAACTTGTAAAAGCCAGAAAAAAGTATTGTAACTCTGCACCTTATTTTTCTATAAAAACTTTTTCTCTCTGTCTCTCTGAGTAAGCATACTAATGAATATGCTTTTAAATTATTTTTACCTAAAAGCTGTATAAAAGAATAACATGAGAAGAGCGTGCATGTATTTCGAACTAAATTAATATTGAATGTAAGAAAACTTTTAAGCTACATGCACATTTCGTATTGTACCACCATTGGAACTACAAGGCTATAAACTATAAAATATTTTTTAATGTTTTATACTTGGTTTTATGTTGTTTTGAATGCGTGTTTACTTTTTATGTTTAACATAAATTAATTCTTTATTTTTGTGTATGTGCATGTATATGTATATTTGCTGACGTATGGCCCAATAGCATCATTTAAAAGTATACTACAAACCTTCACTTACTTAAAAAAAGGTATAAATATACTTATGTATTTACTATGTATGCACTACATATAATTTTAATTCAGAATTGTCTATAGCTTTCATAAATCAATTCGAACCAATGTCTGTAAGTAAAAGCTTATCTAACAATAAATGTTTTTGCTTTGTTCATACAAAAATGTATAGTAGTTAATCGTGACTAATTTATTACTTATTAGATAGACTTGTAGAAGCCTCATGCGCAATTTTTTATAAGCGCATCAACTGTGTTGGAATCCCGCTCATGTAATTAACCTACAACTTCCTCCGTATAAAACACCTAAAACTTTTAGAATTTTTAACGGGCTTAACGATCGTACGTTACTGCTGAAGCTGAGGATAAATGTATTTCTTGCATTGTTAAGCTAACTTGCTTTATAAAAAATAACTGAAATAAAAAGAAGAAGGAATAAGCTAGAGATCTAAGCGTTGTATTTTAAATGCATGTTGGATACTTAAAATTCATTTTTCTTTAAGAATGAATGAAGACATGCTTACTTGACTAAATACCTTATAGTTTTATGTTTTATGTTGCCACGCTCTGTTTGCATTGTTGATATAATAGACTTGCTAAACTACGTGAACTTACGAGGAACTTTCACCAAGTGTGATCACAATAGAGCCTCTATATATTTACAGTGCTTCATGGGTTCTGCATTCTTTTGCAAACTTTCTGAATGGCCATTGTTTATTAAATAAAGTTTGAAAACTTTTCAAACTGATGGAAGTATAAATAAAAGGAACAAATATAAAATGAGGAATTAACAAGATTACTTTAATACAAATCTGGGATATAATGGATAAATCAAACATTTAATTTTTTCGGGTTTATCTCTATTTGCTGTATTTTAATTATTTCTGGATAGAACACTTTAAATAAATTATAATAATAATTAATTAATCAATAATTAAGGATGATTCAGATTTTGCCAACTAACATACATTGTAACTTTAACATCTAGTATAAGTACTTCCAACGTACTTTAACTATGAAAAGCATGATGGTGCTGTTGGGCTCACACTTGGTGTAAATTCCTCGTAAGTAGTCGGATTACCCTTTTAAGCGTATGTAGTAGTAAGCTTTAATGTAATTCATTTGCTCTAAACATTACAACAAAGTTATACACCATCTCTAGAAACAAATCTCCGACAACATGACTGATCACTCAAGTTGTAAACCTCGCTTAAACCCAATGTCCCACTTGGGCAAGAAATTTTCCCGATTTCTTTTTTATTTCCCGATTCTTATAATATTAATAATTATAATATTTTTAAATGCTATTTACTTCACAGGAATAAGTAAAATTGAAAAGCCATTAAAACCCGATTTTCATTCATATTCCAACAGCCACAAAGCCACAGATATTCACACATTTTTTAATCAAACCATAATCCCACCAGGAATAATTATACAGCCAAAAGGTGGTATCGGGAATCAACTATTTCAGTACGCCGCCGCATATGCTCTATCAAGGGAAAAACATACAGAGCTCTATATACTTTTACGCAAGCCTTTCAATTTGAGCCAGACACGACGATTTCAACCAAGCCTAAGAGAATTTTCTTTAGACCTTTTTTCCATTCCTAAGTTAAATTTGTGCGATAAAACGTCAAAAATTGGGAATTTTAAAGTTCTGGACGATAAACAGCTACTAAAAACTCCGAATCCAAATGTGAGTAGTATTTCTGATTTAATTCATTTAAAAGGATATTTTCAGTCGTTGGAATACTGGTGGAAGTACAAATTCGAGATAAAAACTATTTTACAACCAAATGAAAATGTGGAAGCTTCATTATCGTCGCAAATTAAAACCGTGTTGAATGAAATCCAAAACACGGAAAGTGTCGCCATTCATGTAAGACGTGGTGATTTCCTTCACTTTGGAACGTACGACAGTGGAGTTCCAATCTCTTTCCACAGAACTGCGATACGACGAATGTTGGATATCCTAAGAAATAAATATATTGCATCGTCTCCAGTTTTCTTTGTGTTTTCCGACGATATAATATATACGAGAGGAAAGTTTGCGGATTTTGAGAAGACCTATAAGTTTGTGTATGTTACAGAGTTGAAGACGACAAGCATTCAGGATCTATATTTGATGATAAAATGTAAAAATATTATTTCTCCCAGTAGTTCGTTCAGCTGGTGGGCGGCATTTTTAAATGAGAACAAAAACGCCACAATAATTGCATCAACGTTTAATCCAGAATTGTGGAATGCAAAGGACAAAGAGTGGACAAAAGCCTTACATTTAAAGTTTCAGCATCCTTCAAGTTGGATTGTGATTGATCCTTTTTCTGGTGAAGAGTGACGACGACGACAATTAAAAAAATGGCATTATTTTTCAAAATTAGAAAATTTATCATTACTAAAATTGACTGCATTTTGCTGACTTTTGTGTTAGCGCTGCTAATGATGTTCACGTGGAAGATTTATTTCATGTCATTCACTGTTCATCGTTTACAAGGCGTATCGACTTATCAGTTTAATAATGAGCCATTGTCCAAACCCACGTATCATAACAGTTTTGACATTGATTTATTTTCTAAAGAGGACTTTCGTAAGTATAACCATTTTAGTGTGGCAACCTCAGGCTCGGAATTGTATAAAAGAATCATTTTAGCAGAGAGACTTTATAACAAGTCAACCTTAAATTGTCGGCTCAAAGAATACCACGCAAATAATCTGACGGCGTTGGAAATTATCAACTTATTTCCGCCAGCATTCAACTGTCCTCATTTCAAAGAGCGAATAGGCCCGGTTGAACAAAATGGAAAGTGGATTTGCGGATTGGGGATATTTGAGACTGTGCCAAGACCTCAGGAGTGCGTTATTTACGGCTTTGACGACAGCAGCAGCAATTCGTCAATTTTGGATGAACTTTCAAATCGAACTGACTGCCATATTCTGGACTTCAATCTAAATAAAAATAGTGATTTAATAAGAAACAACCAGAAAATTGAAATATTTAGAAATGTTAAATTAGGGATACAAAATAAAAACGGCACGAAAACCTTACGAACGGTAATGAATGCTAATGGTCATGTCTGGATTGATATGCTGTTTCTCGATATTGGATGCAGGGAGCTACCAGTTCTTAAGCAGATTATAGACGATTTTTATGAGATTTGCCCGATTGGCCAGTTCCATGCTACGATTCACGTTGAGCCCCTCTTGGATCGAAATAGGGAATATTTTGGGTCATATCAGAGTTTTCGGAGTTGGTTCGAATTACTGGAGAAAAAAGGGTTTCGCCCATTTCATGCCGAAATTATAAACTTTCAAAACTATCAACAAGATAATTTAGAAGAGTCAAGAAAATTTAGTATTTATTATGCATTTTTAAACATTAGAGGAAAGCACTGGCTGCTTAAAGGGAGAACATAAGTTAACTTTGTCTGTGCTCGTATTATATAAATTCTGTAGAACATAAATTGTAAATATTCGCATAAACTATTTACTACTCTCTGTAATTTTGGTTCATTTTAACAGCCTTGCAAACAAAAATAAAATATAAATATTTATAAAAGTATTGTTCCTATTTTAAGTGCTCAGAATAAACGTAACTGTACAACTTATAACAATATTCGCTAGCTTAGCAACCGTAAACTTTTCCACAAAAAACGCTGCTCCGACATTAACCCTAAATCCTCTTAACGACTTAATAAAACGTAACCAATATATTGCATTTTTCCTCCTCTTTTGAGTCGACATAATAGCCCATTTCCAATTGGCTAAAAACTCTGTCGATGTTTCATCCAGTCTTGCCGCACATCCAAACACAATCATGAGATAAGTAAAGGAAAACAATCCTGCAATTCCCATTTTTGCGCTGCCCACGCCTTCAAGCTTAACAAAGCCGTAGAGACCGAGAGCACCTTGACACATCCACGCTGACATAAAGCCGGGCAAAAATATGTAGCGGAAACAGGATTCCCAAAATGAGTGGAGAACTTGCATTGATCGGATGTCCGATCGGACTTTCTTGTCAGAAATGCGATGAAGTTGAGTACTAGAAAATATATTTTACAAATTTAAATTACGAGACCAAGTGATGTCACGGGTTTAAGTAGATATAGATTAAAGTAGATTGGTATTTTACCCCATATATTTTAGCTTAACTGTGGCACAAGTTATGTATCCAAACATTAGAGAAATCAGGTTGGAAAAAATTATGCTCTAAAAATATAATATTATATCAATCGTATTCTAATTAGCCTTGTAACATTATAATTAAAAATATAATCAACGAGACTTAAAAACTCTTGAATTTTAAATTTTGGTCGAAGCATGATCTATATATTATCTTACCAACATTGTTGCCATCGCCAGAATATAAATAACTACAAAAGAACCTCGTACTAGAATACCCGCTTCCATTGGATTGGTCAGAAGTGAGCTAAAAAGCTGCGGAGCCTCAGGCTTTTTTATGGATAAGATCAAATTTTGAATGAAGGCGATAAACATGGAAGCAAACAAAGTTTTCAGAAGGCCTAGCCCTTTACGAGGCTGTTTGTAGATTGCTGACGATTTTTCAATGTTTAGCTCCGGAGTTTTGCGGACGTTGTAATATGACAAGTAACTTTGGAGCAATTTTGGTAAAGAGTTCCACCTGATAAGCGAGTGGATAACGTAAAATGCCGGTAGGAAATATCCGGTTACGTAGTAAACCATTTTAATAGTAAGCGGGAGAAAGTTTGGGGTATTCCGATATATTCGAATGGTCTCTTTGAGCTGACGCGCCATAAATAATGGGTAGGTTAAGAATATAAAAAGTTGAACTATAGCTCGATATTTTCTGGAGGACGAGTGGTCAAATATGACAGAAAGTTGACTGGTGGATGGATCAGAAACTTTGATTTTGTATGAAATCCAGCCTAAGCTATGGGCAAGATTTGCCCAAAATATTATGAGCTTTGTGGTGAACGGGGTAAGCATGATGAGATACTACGGGCAAAAGTTTTATTGTGACTAATGCAAATCTATAAGCATTTGACTTCAAAAAATAAGAAAAAGAAAACAGGCTAATTAATTTGTTATGATTATGTGCATCGAAGAAAACAAAATATTTTTCTATGTTTTTGATGGAGGTTATCAGTGTCATTTACTTTTGAATTGTTAATTTAAGAAAGTTGAATGCGTAATTTGTGTTTACTTGAATATTTTGTTCGGAACTCGTAAACAAAATAATAATGTGATCGTCAATTAAAATTTAATGCTTATAGTAATAAGGGGTTTACTATATAATAAAGTTATGAATAGATGACAGCGAAAATGTTATTTGACAGAAAGATTGTTAAGCACTTTCATTTCTCCAGAAACTCGGTTAAATATGATTGCCTTTCCATAAAATTTAATATGTTTAGAGGAAGTGCAGCAATTTTATTTAATAGACTATGAATTCTCTATGTAAATATGCCTTTTAGTAAATAGACCCACTTATTAACGCTTTCTCAAGAACACGTGATTTTGTAAATTATGGTTTTTATTTTGTTATGGCCACAATACCCCAAATTTTAGGTACATCTTGGCAGTTGGATAAAATATAAGATAAAATAAGTTAAATGAATTCACACGGCTAATAACTCCTTTTCTAAATGCCAAAAATCATTTGATTTGAAATAAAACATAATTTTCGACTAAAGAGCAATGTCAGCCTTAAGTGCTCAAAATGAAGGATACAGTGCCGTTAATCACAATATTAACAAGCTTTGCCACTGTATATTTTTCTACATAAAATGAGGTGCCAACATGCACCTTAAATCCTTGCAACGACCTGATAAACCGAAGTTCAAACTTTGCACTATGTCTCCCCTCCTTTGTTGACATTACGTGCCACTTCCATTTCGTAATTAATTCTGAGGATATTTCATCCAGCCTTGCTGCGCATCCAAACACCACAAATAGATATATAAAAGCTGTCATTCCCACAACTCCCATTTTCACGGCGCCAACACCTTCCATTTTCACAAGTCCATATAAACCAAGAACACATTGACCACAAACCATGGACAAAAAGCCGGGTAGAAATATGTGGCGGAAACAGGACTCCCAAAAGGAATGCAAAACTTGCATAGAGCGAATGTCCATTCGAACTTTTGAGCCTGGAACAAGGCGTAGCTGCATACTACACAAAAAACAAATTGTGAAAATTATATATTTTCCATTAATAAGTTAAAATTGGACTTTTTAAAATGTTTTACCTTGTGTTTTTAAGCTTAACAATAGCGCACGTCAGATATCCAAACATGAGAGCAGTCGTATTCGACATTACAATACCCTGAAATAAATAAACATCAAATTCAAATCTCAAACAAAAATTCACTTACTAAATAAATCTATCTTACTATTAGTGTTGTGTACGTTAGCATAAAAGCTGCCGTTAAAACAATCCTTAGCGGAAATAAGCTTCTTTTGGATTAGCTAACAGTGAGCTATAGAACTGCGGAGCTTCCGGTTTCTTCAATGATAAAACCAAATTTTGAAGAAAAACGATAGCCAAGCCAACATACAAAGTTGTTAGTAGCCGAAGCCCTTTTCGTTGTAGTTTGAAGATTGGCGATGACTTTTCAGGTTTAGAGTCAGAAATTTTACGGACGTTGTAATAAGACAAGTAAACATCCAAAAGTTTTGGTAGTGCCTCCCATCGGATATGAGAGTGAAAAAAGTAGAATACAGCCAGGCTATATCCTAGCACGAAGTATACCCTTGTAACCACTAAAGATAGAAAAATTGAAGTGCCTCGATAAATTTGAATGGTTTCTTTTAACTGTCGCACCATGAATATTGGGTAGATAAGGTATAAAAGCATGTGGAATGAAACTCGAACTTTTCGGGAGAAAGAGCTATCGAAATGGACAAAAAGTTGGGAATTTTTGTCAGGGGAAACTTTGATACGGTAGGGGATGCAGCCAGATTTATGAGCAAGGTTCACCCAGAATATTAACGCTTCTGTGGTGAATGAGGTTAACATTATGAAAACTACTTTGGATTAAGAGATTTTCTTTCTTGTGACAAAAAGATTGATTTAATTTGGTGTAATGTTGTTTAGAAGTTATCCTGACTTTTTCAAATGGTCAAGTGGTATCGTTTTGCAAAACTATTTGCAAGAAATATTTCGTCGTCACAAAAAAACTAATTACTACCGTGTCCGTTGTTACGGTATATGTATTAGCAAGCATTGGGACTACTGGACTTATTAGCAACTTAAAGTAAAGCACATATCTACGTATATATTTGTATCCTTGATAAGGTTGTCAAGTGTCAAGTAACTAAAGTTTATTTGCTAAAATAGATATTTACGTAATAATAAAGCAGTATGGTTCGAATGATGTACGGCAAAAATTTGTTGTATTGACAAGCATGTATTATTTTAATGTGTTCTTAGTTTCTAGGTAATTACATAGCGTTAACATTCTTGGGTTCACAAACTCATTTGAAAAGACAACGCGTTGTTCTCTTTTCAGGAAAAAATGTTGCTTAGTATAGTAATCAAACAATTAAAATTAAATGTAGGGAGTATAATGAGTTGTCTGTCTGATTCTCTATGCTTTAAATATCCTTTTTAATAGTAAGTTGAATAAATCGAGTCAAATTTTTGATTGAATTATAATCTGTTGTTTCATTTGAAGGAATAATTGGTGTTTTTAGCAGTCTTAGCTGCCTTTGATAAGACTTTTGTTGCGTAATGAATAATTACTGGTGGAAGTTTTCATTGGTAAATAATTTGATTGACAAAGATTTTTTTAACCAATTAAAGTTGTTGTAAACTGACTTCATAGTTGCATTCCCAAACTGATTGAGCTTTTAGTTAAATGAACTTCCAATTTGATATTAAAATTTCTAATTTGTCTATTTTTAAATTAGAGGAGCATATAAAGGGAATTTTTATTATATACTTTAGTTGAACAATGGTTTTGAGTACATAATAATTTTCTGGATACAAGTTTATGATATGCATATAATCTAAAAAGCTAAATGAACCTAATCTCAATAGTCAACCTTGTCAATCATTAGGCAAAATTGTGAACCTTGCAAGATTTATTACAATATTTTCCTACGTACATTTTTTGTCACGTGAGACATATCTTGAGCTAGCTAACATTAAATGTGTAACAGCGGTAACAGTACAATTATTGTGTATAATTTTGTTCTTTCAAGAGAAAAGCCTAATTTTTTCCAGAGGAAGGGGCTCAATCTCAAGATAAAATGCCTACGTGAGATAAAACGCCGGTACTATATTGTTTATGCTGGATTAACTTGCACGAATAATGAACATAAATACTTATGATATAGGTATAAACTGTTTAAGTATGTTATTAATTAACTAAACTTACGTTCACTTTCCATTGTTCAATTTTGTTTGGAAGCGATTTGTAAATCTAACATCCTCTGTGCTTACTGTAATTATCAATTTTAAGGAAATCTTTTAACAATTTTAGGAAAACTATTGTAATGAATCAAAGTTCTACACTACAGTTTTAAATGTCCAATTTAAGTTGAAGCCACTTTCCGCAAGCCAATAAATTTATCAAATAGCACCGGCCAAAAACAATTTTGTTTTTCATGAAGCCTACTTTTCATAATGCCTTCATAACAGTAATGTTATCTATATAGGCATTTACAATAATTATATGGTTTACCAATGAACCATTGATTGTCTAAATTACTACTTGATACACCAGTGAGAAATTAATTATTACTTCCGTAGTCTGTGTTAATTTAAATTGCCTAACCTCTCGTGTTTGGACTAGAGTTTAGTTTCATAGTTTCTCTCATTAAATACAAACAAAGCGTATCGGATAACCATGAGTGACCTCTTAACACATTTATTTGTTGTGGGAGTTACCTAAAACATTTAAATTGTTTACATTAATTTGTGCAGAATTTTACCATGCAATAATGCAGTGTTTATTTATAAAAAAGTAATAACTGGAGTAAAAAAATTTGAGATAAGTTAAAACCTTATTATGCTAAGCAGTTAAGCAATACTTAAAAACGTGCTTTTGTAAGCAAACTTTACAACTTTTTTAAGTACTCAATATAAACTATACTGCGCTACTGAACACAATACTAGCCAGTTTTGCCACAGTATGACTCTCAATATAAAATGTTGTTCCAACATTAACCCTAAATATTCTTAGGGCCATTCTAAATCGAGTTATCGATTGTGCACTCCTTCTCCCTTTCATTGTTGACATTACAGACCATTTCTCCAAAAAGTCTTACGATGTTTCATCAAGTCTCGCTGCGCATCCAAACACCATAAATAAATATTCAAAAGATACTATTTCAGCTACTCCCATTTTTAAGGCCCAACACCCTCCATTTTCACAAATCCACACAAACCGAGCACGCCTTGACAGCAAACCATGGACCAAAACCCGGGCAAAAATATGTGGCGGAAGCAGGACTCCCAGAAGGAATGAAGTACCTGCATGTCCTTACGAATTTGCTTGTCAGTTAAACGATGGAATTGTGTACTGCAAAAAATGTATTCAAATATTACAGATAATAAATTACAGATTACATGAGAAAATCATCCATCTACAAAAGAGCATCATTCTGAGGAACTACCTGCCTTGGTATAAGGGAATATAATGTTTATGAAATTTACTTTTTACGGTTCATCTAAACGAGTTAACTTGTTTGGCTGGTACCTGCAAAAGGAGCATTAATATTATTATTTTTATGATTCACGTAGTTAATTATTCCAATTTATAGGTTGAGGTCAATAATGTAAAATATTTAGTTGTCTAAATACTTTATTTAATGATATTGGGAAATCAGTTTTTAATTATTTTAAACTTTAATTCTATGAATATGAAAAAGTATTTGTTTCGATTTTTTAAGTCTTAAAAGTACATTACACTGCAAAAGCCAAAGAAATTATATGCCACATGCTAAATAATTTGTTGGTTTTTCTAAAAAAATCCGACTTTGGAATGTGTAATCAAAAGGATTTTATACATTCACCGATACAAGAGCCCTTTTTTAGTTCTTAGACGAAAACATAACCTTGTTTTCTTTTAGATCAAACAAAAATAATAATAAATATAATAACGTAGGTATGTCTGCTTTCTATTAATTAGGGGTTGCCTACGAACTACGATTTGTAATAAAAATACCGGATGTGCGTTTAAATACGGAGTAAACATGTCGCTTATATTAACTCCGTATTTTTGCGTGTATTTGATAACCTGTTATTGTTATTTTAAGTCTAGGTCCGAAGTTCCCACTAGTTACGAGCAATAACAAAAAAATCGACACAACAACTATTAACTTTCGGTTATAGCCTATAGCACGTGGACAGGTAATTGATTACTAAACGCAAAAAAATGGTTTATGTGTATATCATGTGCGTGTGTGTATGTCCCTGGACTTTTCTTCATATAATACTTAATGATTCATGTGGTTGACCTCTCAATCATGTCCCTGAGAATTTTATTTAAATATTTACAAGCTTTGATATACATTATGAACTACTATTTTATTTGAAACAGGGATTGATACTACAAAACTTTAAATGGCGTACTTCCATATGTCTTCTGACATTCACTTCTGACATGTTGCAATTACATTACATTTTTAAGTGCTTAAAATAAATTTAACTGCGCCATTAATTACAATGTTAACAAGCTTCGCCACTGTATACCTCTCAACAAAAAATGCCATTCCCACATTCACTCGAAACCCTCTTACCGAATTAATAAACCGAAGTACCAACTTTGACCTCTTTCTTCCTTTATTTGTCAACATCACATACCACTTCCAACTCGTCAGAAACTCTGACGATGTTTCATGCATCCTGGCTGCGCATCCAAATACCACAAATAGGTAAATAAAAGCTACACTTCTAGCGATTCCCATTTTAGCTGCGTTAACACCGTCAAGCTTGACAAATCCATATAGACCCAGCACTCGTTGACAACATATCATGGATAAAAACTCCGTTAGAAATATCCGGTCGAAACAGTACTCTCAGAAGGAATGAAGTATTTGCATGGAGCGAATGTCCATTCGAATCTGCTTGTCATTTAAGCAATGAAATTGTGTGCTGGAAAGATATTGAACAAAATAAATCAGAGGTAAATAATTTATAATTCATAGCAAAGTAAAGTGAACTACTTAGTATATACGAGTAAGGTCTTACCATATATATTTGAGCTTTACGGTAACACAAGTTATATATCCAAACATCATAGCCGTCATATTAGAAAATATCACGCTCTAAAAATCAATAATTAATTATTTAGCACCCGTGGAAGCAAAAAAGAAATTTCAATCCCGGGTAAACCCGGCAAAGCCATGGCTGGGTTGAGTAAGATTTTACACGTCAGGTTTATTTAAAAATTGTGTTATAAGTCTTTTACCATTAATGTTGTCAGCGTGAGCACAAAAATGGCCGAAAAGAGAATCCGAAGTTGGCGGGAAGCTTCTTGTGGATTTGCTAAAAGAGTGCCAAATAGTACATGGGTTCACCTGGATTCTTCAAGGATAAAGCTATGTTTTGAAGACAAATTACTGCCTTACCAGCAAACAAAGCTGTCAGAGGCCTCAGCCCTTTTCTCTGCAGTTTGTAAATTGGTGATGACTTTTCAACTCTAAAGCTGGAATTTTTACAGATCGTGTAATAAAACAAAAACAGATCCAGCAACTTCGGTAGAGAAGAAGAGAAAGGAAAGTAGAGAAGTGGCATGTTGTATTCTAACACGTAGTAAACCATTTTAATAGTCAGAGGAAGAAAGTTTGGAGTGCCCGGATATGTTAGAATGGTCTTTTTAAGCTGGCTTGTCAGAAACATTGGGTAAATCATGTACAAACACATGTGGAATATAACTCGACTTTTTCGCCAAGAAGAGTTATCAAAATGGACCAAAAGTTGGTCATCTTTTGAACCGGAAAATTTGATTTTGTAGGGAGTACAACCTAGTTTATGGGCGAGGTTTACCCAGAATATTATTAGCTTTGTGGTGTACGGGGTCAACATTTTGTAAGTTGAGCTTTGGTTTTTGGTGACTGAGCGAAAATATTTGTAATATGGGTCAGTTAATTGTGAGAAAATGGATTGTTATTAGAGGTTTTGTCATTGTCAATTAATTGTGGTGATCATAATATTAGGCAGCGGAATAAGAAAAACATCGTATTAAATTGACAGAGCATATAAATATTATTTTAATGGGCTGCTAAGAACTCAAGGACTTCAACTGAAGCATTATTATGCGAATGTAATAACAAAACAATTAGCAATGCATGGCACATGTCCAATAAGTTTTTCCTATTGCTTGCCTTCTTGACCACTTCAGGCATTATTTAACGAGAGCATAAGTCGTTTTTAATTCTGTCGTAATGAAGATTGTTGTTCTATATGTATATAAGAAATTGTAGAAACGCTTAGTATTTACGAGGAAAGGTTGACGGGTCATTTTCGTGTAAAATCCTTTTGGATTCGTTTTAGAAATGAAGTTATGCCGAGGTGGATTAATGGATGGAGAATTTTGAGTTAGTTAATGGCTTAAATTAAAAATCTTACAATTATGTGATACCCATTAGGATTAGGACTATAAAGCTTCTGAGCCTTACGAAAATTTAGAAGATTTTTACACCGTTAATTAACTTGTTACAATTGTAAAACGACTGTTGTTTCTGTTGTAATTGTTTTCTCGGATTTTTAAGATTCTTTACGGGTAGT
>JAQIWO010000189.1:0-18283 GCA_034695405.1 Entomobrya muscorum
TCAGTTTGTTCCTTTCTGAGCGCTTACGTCACATGCAGAGCACTTTTGTATGGCAGAGATGCTGCCGGAGCTGGGACGAGCAGGCGAGCTCGACATGCTGTTTGCATGTTAACTTATTCTGCGTGTGACGTAGGCATCTGCTTTAGCCAAATATGCGGGATGTCACCGGGTTGGCTATACCTATGATTAATGTTTATACAAACTGTAGATACCACAATCATTAATCCTATTCATTAAACATTTATTCATTAATCAGTTACACTGTTTTGTATGGAATTTAGGATGGGAAAACACGGTTATTCCTTAAAAGACGATAAGTGAGCATCGTAGAAAAGTGTGTAGTTTCAAAGCAAATATAGGTATATAAGTAGGCATGTGTGAAAGTATTATGTATTCTTTATGACTGCTGAAAAAACCATTTAATAAATCTATCCCTTTAGCTTCTTCACAGATCACACCACCAGACTTGCGACCTTGGTGCTTATCAGTTCCACGACGACACAATTTTTATTGTAGTGAATAAAAAGCACAAAACGAGAGGGTAAAATAAATGGGAAGACGAATGACGTCATACACTGAAAACCAAATGATACTGATAATTGTAAAGGCAAAGCTATCTCTAAACTAGATTTTCTTTGGCTTATATTTTACTTCACAATTCACATACCATCTGGATTATGATGATTTTGTATACACAACGCTGCCCTGCTCGGTAAAGTAGGGAAATATTTCTGTCATCTGAAATTAGATTACATTAGCATTAGAACTCAATGAAATCATCAATCACAGCAGATCATCTCGGAATTAGAGAATTTTTTCAGGACGAATGAACATTGAATTATATTTAAAAAAAATATTATTTAAATGTGTTTGGTTTGGTTTGAGTGTTGGGAAACGATAAGGCTATATCAGCACATAGTCTCTGAAATACGCACTAAAAATAGTTTTATGAAGCGTGCCGTCGACAGAAATACTTTTTATTGCCTAAATAAGTCTATTTCAGGTTACCAGGACCAAACAATTGGTACAAACTCTATCCGTTTTTTATTAACTGATGCTCATAAAATTCAAATAATCTTCCTTGGAAACCTGCAAAAAATGCATTTTAAAAACCTGGAGTTTTATAACCTGAACCTGAAGTCCAAACAAAATTGAGATTTTCGCACGATTGGGAAAGTTCAAACGGTTGTTACTTTGGTGCTTGTTTCCGTTCCGCTCATCTAAAAAAATATGCAATGATAAAGTATCCGGTTTTTATTAACGTTGCTTTTTGTCATTGGGAATGGGGAGACATACATTCGCAACCAGGATTTTTAAGAATTCAGCAGGGTATGACAGTGGCATAGGCAATTAATTACGGAATTGGGATGAATGTATGAAAGGCAAAATGTAATGGATGGATAGTGTAGTGTGGCCAACAACTAAATCAAAATTTAATTTACTTTAAGTTAATATAATTTAAGTTAGCTTAATTTATTCATTTACTACATTTCAAATCATTAATAATTACATTTTACAAACAATAATACTTTGCTGAGCAAGCTATTGGCTTATAATCCCTTAAAACACAATTACAATAAAATTCAAAAATTTGTAACTGCATACAGTTTGTAAATAAGTAGGTGAACTTTATATTGCATGGGAATTTGTCTTGTGCAAAACAAAAATAAATATTCGTTTTATTTTTATAAGCACAGCTCTCCCATTCGTCTACGAATAGGAATAAGTTTTTCAAAAGAAGACAGCACTTGTTAACTGTAATTTATATAATTGTTCTTCTCTCTTGTAGAACCCCTGCAATGCAAGCTAGTTCAATTATCAGTAATTGTTGAGTTAATTCTATCTTGTTTAAATTATACAAACGACGTGTATTTAATGAAGTTAAGCAATTGGATGATTTCTTTTATATATGTGGGAATTATCGATATTTTACCTGTTGCTTACATTTGTTGCTGCCTATAAGCCATAAAATAGCGTAACACAAATATAAAAAATTGTCATCGTCAAAATTAGTCCAAATATTTATTCTCAAGATGGTCAAGCATGTGGAAATAGTAGCATATACAAATAGATACCAGTTTATTTCTATGCACCCTGGAGTACTCATTTATGAAGTGTAGTTGATACGGAGTAACTTGTTATTATAAGTATAGAGAACTTACTTAAGCTTTCATATCACTAGCATCCCCCGCCTATAATAATAATAAAATAATTAGACGTCTACGAACTCAATTAAAATATGGTTTTAATATTTTTTCAGTCGTTGTAAATGGGATAATTTTATGGGCATTAAGGAAGCAAACAGGCAACACTTTGAATTTTATTGTGTAATGTAGGAATTAGATTTATTGGGAAAACGTCAGAAATTTTTGATGATAAAAACGCATTTCATTGTCTATGATTTGTTTGGCCGAAAAAAAGCTGATTGGGGACAAACAAAGTCTTTTTGGTTAATAAATAATAACTCAATGTGGTCGAATACCAAAATCGATTAATTAGTTTAGGAACTTTAAGCAATTAAAAATAGTTACTCTATATTTACCTTTGAAAATCATAAATAGTTAGACTTCATATCTTGTTTACAATTTACTGTTTGCGATCTCATGAAATTAAATGCATGAAATGTGACAGCTTTGCATTCATTGAAACGACTTAAAACGCGTAAAAGTATAAATAATAAATATTTCATTGAATTTTTATGACTGTTTGCACTTTGCAGTAAGTGCTAAGCTGGAAAATATTATTTAATAACAACATGCAATTTAAAAACTTCCCAAACATTTTATTCATAAATAAGTTGGGAATTTGTGCTGACGGTCAAACCGGCGCCTTTCAATGCATAATAATTTCGATCACAGCGCAATCCACTTGCGAATTGGGCAGTCGGAGAAAGATTACTGGTTATTATTTTATACTAATCCTAAATTTATCAATCGTGATTTTATTCAAAGCAACAGGTGTGGCAAATTTTGGTTTGGTTTATATTGCTGGCGCTGCTGATTCTCTTAATTTTTCCCTCTTCCTAACCAGATTTTGCGATAGAAAACCAAGGCCAGAAACAAAAAAATGACCGGGAGGCCAGCGAAAATACCTGCACGTTTTATAATATTTGCACAGGAGTACATCCAAAATTTTCTGCTTCGGAAACCAAACTTTAGATACATTTGCAAGTTTTCTAGCTTTGTCTTTGAGCTGTTGGAAAGTGAAAGAGCCCTGTCACGTGTAGTCAATAAAACCAAGCAGAGCCATATTCAGCAAAACAGGGTTCATTAACAGCGAATATACCCATTTCTCGCAGCTTGCCTTTCGCGTGGGGTACTTCATACATAGCAACAGCGAGTCTAATGCATACACACAGAGAGAGATAGAGAGGTGGGGAGATAGAGCAACAAGCAGCTCTGCTGCTGCAAAAAAAAGACCACAGCTCATTTGTATGCCCCCAATCCGCTAATTGCTGACTTAATTAGCTTGCCAATTAGTGTCTGCATCTCATTGTACCAGCGCCGTGCCAGCAAAGTTCCAACGATATTCGATTCTTTGAGCGTTTTCTACAAACTGGTGGCTTCAATTTGGTGGCACAGCGTTGGTACCGCAAATTATTTGCAGTACAAAATTATAGTTAATATTGTGATTGCCTAATATACTACCACATAAGTTCATAAATATAAATATAATAATAGATGAATATTCTCCCTTTTTTCTTGTTTTAATGCTGCATAACAGTAATAATGTAATGGACAATTTCAGATTAGCTTACTTAAATCATAATTCTTTTCATGTCAAGTAAAATTGATTCGTGCACGGACTTGTATAATATTACTACTAGAATAGAAAGTATTTTGTTCTGCAAAATATTCCAACCATGCAAGCATTTATCAAACCCGGAGGATTGAAATCGCATCAATATATTGTAGGAACGATAAAAGGACAATTACACGGGCAATTTACTTTTATAGACGAAGGTACCACTTCCCATTCCTTAACTATGCCATTTCATATGACAAGGTTGCGTTATAGCCAAGTATACTGCATGGATATGCTGCCTAGGCATCCAAAATCTAACTGCTAGCTGGATTGGATACCAATATGAAAAATTTAAATCGCGCATAAAAAGCCATACTAATTATGATGTGAATACGATCATTTAAAAAATATATTGATGTTCTAAAAACAGAAAGTTCAAATGGAAAAGATTTTGTTTATTTTCGGGAAAACAAAATCGCTGGTATTATATAAATTACAAAAATTACAAATGAAAGAAGAGAGGTAGAACAGACAAAAAAAGAGTTTAAATGAAAAAATAAATATCCACGAGACAATGAATTGAATTAAAAGAATCTGGGAGTAATGATACTGTAGGTTGAAAACGAAAGTATTATCAACTTAGAAAATGAATGTAGGGTGAACATGCTTGTGTAATGTTAGATGCAACATGAATAATTTATTTGTACCTATGAATTTTGCTCTATTTTATTTTTATTTTAAGCTATTAGTGTTATGTTTGCTCTTCACATATCAGTTAGCATATCATGCGATGAGCTGTTTACATCTTCTACCTGCCAGTATTCAATTATTTCGAAATATCCAATTGTCTGACGTTAAAATTTGTTATTTCCCAATACAAAAAAAATTTCCTTGCCTTGCTTAACTATTGATAGAATCAATAAAAAATAAATAAATAAATGGTTCGAGAGCTACAATGTTTATCACAAAATTAAATCAGGGTTTTTATCCATTTATTTATCAATGTATTTATCAGTTCATGTTCAAAAATGATTCGCGACTTCGTGCAGACAAAAACAAACAAAAGACACGGGAAATGGTAAGTAAATTATATTTGTGAACAAACAGCATAGTATCTTACTATCAAAAGTGTTTAATTACAGAAGATAACTGTAAAGGGGCAAGGGGTAAAGTATACCTGTTGAAATGTTGATTCTGATGCTTTGGTTTATAAATATAGGCTATTTACTAACTGTCTCTGCATAAAAAATGTTCCTTGAGATGTGTGATGATTTCGATACAATTATTTAATCATCGTAACGTTTACCATTTCAACTTGAAATGTCGCTTCTGCTGGTTTATTTTAACTTACCTGGCGATTGGACTGAGATGTTCATAATAATAAGTTACTTGCTAACATGTTTTGTCTAAAATCAAAAAATGCTTTACACAGTTCGCATGCACGCTCCATTTGTACAATAATTCATTTATCATATATGATAACTTCAATATAATTTAGGAAAATTACAGGTTGTTTATTGAGATATTAGCAGTGCAAATACTGAAGGAATCAAGATACATTTAGATATTGACCAATGACTAAAAGACATTACATTTTTAATTAACTATTCAACCCGCGTTTTAACACCGATATATTTTTTACAGTTTGATTTGTTTTCATATATTATTCTGTCAAATTTTATTTAAAAAAAGCTTTTTCGGACGTTATATGAACCAGCATTTTACTAGTTGTACGCTACAAACTTTTACTCGCGGTGAACCGAGTATTTATAATTGCAATACATTAGACTTCATGGAGGAACATACCTGTATTTAAATAGGATTGTTTAAATACACTAAAAAATTATGAGCGATTAAATACCACAAACATAAAAATCCATAAATATTTCAGCTTTCATATAGAGCTCTTATGAATCGTAACAAAACAATTCTAGAGAATCTGATTGAAGATTAGGATCTAATCCAAGGCAATATATTTTTAGATGATTACTATAATTTTAATTTGCATTTTAAGAAGATTAAGTTTCAGTGAACACCGATTCAAAATGATTTAACTACCTTGTAGAAACTGTCCCTGTAATGATTAGCGGTTTTAACGTGTAATTAAATGTAATTTAAATTCAAATGAAGGTCCAAAACTCAACAAATTGAATTTTTTAAATGAGCGATACGGGTTGTTTTTCTTAAACTGTTTGAAAATATCCTGAAGGTTTCTTTTCACATAAACATACATTTATTTCCTGGATTCACGACTTTGCTCGTCACGTCCCCTGCTTAAACAGTGCAGTGGTTCTCGCATTAACTTTTCAGTAGACGACGGACCGGATTTGATCAGTTAGCATTTTATTCAATCGTCATCAGCATTGATCATTAGTAGTGCGAGCGTAGGTGGTTAGACTGTCATCAGACTCATAGCCAGTGACTACCCTACGTTGCAGTTCTGTCATCTGTACTTATAACATGCAACGGATTGTACCGACAATGAGACCAATAATCATCCAAGTTTATTTGGCATTCAGCTGTAGAATAATCGATAAAGATGAAGACTCGCTTGTGCTTACATAAGTTGTTTAGAAAAAATAAACATGTAGTTTGCTGAGAAAAGACGACCGAAAGACCCGAGTTCTGTTTGTTTACCACAAGTGGAAGGAAATGAACATTATAAATATGCATCGAAAATACGCTTATAATAAGACTTTGTATATTTTTAAATGCATAAGTTACATTATTTTGTCTTATTTGTAGCATGTAGTTCGGAATAAGCTGAATCATTCTTGTTGTGTTAGGCGTAAAAATGTTTTCTCGTCTTAAATTTCCCCTCTATTCCGATAATCTTTTGTTACAACTTTTATTGGTCAGTTGGTTTCTCCAACATTGCAGTTTTGTTACAAAACGTTGCGGGTTGTTAATTAATTTCCGCCACTTAGTACTCCATGAATACAAGAAAATAATACATCTGTGTGGACCCTGCTAATTATTGTAATCCTCTCTTGGAACAGCGAAAAACATATATGAGGGTACGAACACAATCAATAGCAACAACAACCGCTCCTAAATACGAATAAAGAACAAGTTATAAACGAGGTAATAATGACTTAAATGAACTTATACCAATAAATTCATGATTCATTATTAACGAAACATTTTAAGACTCCAAAAGTGTCTAAGTTCACCCCGTTACTGATTTAGTTGTACAGGTATCCAAGACCACCCGTGTTGGGAGACGTTAAATCTATATTACTCTCTAGGAAAATAATTGACATAAAATAAAGCAAATGGCGTTTAACTAAATGAAGTACAAAAGCATTCCAAAACATTAAGGTGCTGCGTTTGATGACATATGACATGATCGGTGGAATTCAAATGCAGATACACGATCATCAATTTTTTAAATTGTAATACCACTGGAATATGATTGTGGTAAAAAATCATAATTATAGATGCATACACAACCGCACATATGTTTCCTAATAAGCAGTTACACAAATGGTACGAGTTTTGAATGTGTGTCAATTATGGATATCATATAAACCAAAGTAGAAATAGTCAGTCCTTTTGTAATTTGTAAATACAGCTATATTTAGGCAAGTTGAGCAGTAAATCGTACATTTATTTGATTTATACATATGCTACGTGTGATTTCTGATATTCAATCTCTGACTGATGAAGGTTAAAAATCCGTTTTTCACCCTTGAAGATTTTGAAAAAAAGCGGAGCTTTGACTTGGAAGATGTTTTAATGATGCCATTTTTCAATAGGGAAAAATATATTATATTATACGGGTTATCGTCGTTTAGTAAACTGTAACCATATAAATGGTAATTTTAAAAAAAAATTAAAAATGAAGAAGTAAAGATATTTTGTACATATTTTCAAAGCTATGGTAACGTTTTAGAATTGTAGCATTCGGAATTGCATATTATCTTATATGCTAAAGCTCAAATTACTACCGTATGCAGGGTTATTTCTTTGGCCTTGGAAAAGGTCCTCCTTTACCTAACCCGTCATTTAAAATATATAAGCAACTTACGTAAGGTAAAGGCTCCCTACCATAGGTATTAGCAAAAGAAATAACCGTGCAAACCAGCCTGAATCTATAAATGCTTACCTAACGGTTTTTCAATTTTGTCAAGTTTTTCAGGCCAATACAATAAAAACCATTATATCACAACTAAAAATATAATCATCAGCTAGCTCTCACCCTTTCTCCTTCGTTCATCTATCCTCAATAGCGGATCTAAATAAACGTTGATTTTTTATTGTATTTCTTGGCCAGTTTATATGAAAGCCTGTGCAATGATTATCGGAATTATCGTCGTTTAGTAGTAAACATCATGAGCAGCAGATATTTAAGGATTTCGAGGCATCTACAATATTTTTTTTATGGTTTAGTTCTTTACTTCATGCTAAGGCCAGTTGGAAAGTTGATGTGCATAGTAGTGAGCTGTTTTTTTTTAAGTTTTGCGTTTAAGTGCCGTCAAACTTGTCCTTTTTTATCTGGGCAAGAGAAAACTGATATTTGTTTTTGCTTTCGTTGGTTCGCAAAACAAATTATCCGTTACAGTTTTAACAATATCACTTTACCAATAATATTACATCCAGCAAAAAACTATACTGGGCCAAAAAACTAGTTTCTTAACGTTACATTGAATTGCTAGTACCACCACGCCGGAAAAGTCTACACCGTCACTTTCTCTTCTGGTCGGTTTCAAACGGGTTGTTGCAAAATGTTTTAGCTTTTCGGAAACTCATGTAAATCCATGATAGCCATTTTAGCAAAAAAAACGAAGGAAGCGACTGAACTAAAAGTAAGACTAGGAAGAGAGTACACAATTTTTTTTGCAAAGACCTCTGATAGATATTATAATATATTGCAAAAAGACGTTATAATTAACGTTGGAAATGTAAAATCGAAAATTAAAAATAAGTAACATTTTTGACTACTTCTTTTTCCCTACCATATCATCACCCAGACAATTGAAAACTGCTTCAATAGTCTACTTCAAGTTAATAAATTTCATATGACAAACCTTACGTTGACAACTGCATAAACATTGTATTTAACTGAGCTGTTCCCACCTCTGCACAGACATAACTAACTAGTAGATAAATAGTTACACGTCGTCTGCTGTATTTTGAGTGCATTTACCCAATGCCATAATTATAGATTCAACAGGGTTCTCAAACCGCGCTATAATTATTCGAAGGAGAAAAAACAAAGCATTCAAGAATTCAAGCAATCGTTTGTTCGAATAATATCTTGCTGTAAATGGGATTCACTGGCATTTGTCCATTTAACGCGTTCAATGCATTCAAAGCTTGAACGTTCCTGCTGCAAACAAAACTTTTAAAATATACCCTGAAGCCGTTGAAAAATACATCTTTTATTTGCTTGACTTCTTCTTCTGTCTGATTTATTTCCAATTTCTGGATGACTGATGCATACCTTACTCTCACTGCATTCAATTATGTTTTCCGCATTCTGATCTTAGATTATACATCTTTTGATCTACTGTTTCACGTTGACATAGGCGTGTAAGCCGAGCAATAAATTAACAACATACTATTTCAATCCGTTAGAAATTGTACACTGTTGACAAGACTTATCTTGTGGACCATCGACATTTATAATTTAAAAAAATGGATGCCTAAGGTTGTAGGTGGAACGTGGGTGGAGAATCTAATAAAATTTAAATCACATTATCTCTAAATAAGCCTTTTAAATGATTAATATTCTGCTTAAACAAAGAATAAAACAGTAAAAAATCTCCGATTCTTGGATGCATTTTTGGCATGTATTAAGTTGCATTGCCGGAAGCGCAGAAATCTTTATTTTCCTGTCCGTTATATTCAGTTAAGATTATACAATGCATCAGAAAATATTAATCTTGTAATCCGTCAATACTTTCATGATTGTCAATAAATAAAAACTTGAAATATTATTTGGGCCACTGCTGTTTACTCAGGTGATAAGGTTTCACAAATTGCTGAGGGCATGAAGTTGTTTTGTTATTCAATCATTATCAAACACTCCCGAAAAAAAGAATTCGTGAAGTTAAAAACGATGGACTTTTTATTGATAGTTGATTTGTTCTCTCTGTAAAAAATTACTGTATAATTTAATGTGTACAATTTAGCCATTTATTTATGCATTCTAATGTTTACGCATAAAATATTAGGAGAAAAATTAAACACATTTAATTACAATAATTTTGAGCTTTATTGGTTTTCAGAGTACTTTGGATGCATGATAATTCTACATGCTTATTTCTCGGAGGGAAACTCCAGATTCCGAATAAAGTTACGAATGATGCTCTAAATCGGAAATATTTTAAAAATCACATTTATTTACTGTAATCTCTTTTATCGTTGGGATAATGCAAGGAGCTACACCTTTTATTTTGTTGTTCTCATTAGACTGATAACCTTCCCAACGAATAACCTATAATATATCTTGTTAAATACTCTGGTGAATATAAAACATACGGCGTATAAACCCAACTATAAATTCCTTCCTGTCTTACAAATAAACTTTTAATTTTTGGGTGGCGATTTGTTGTTAAAATTCAGCTAATGTAATAGAGTTCTAAAGTTCTATTGCTTAGCTTTAAAATTATAGATATTTTTACTTTATTTATTTGTATCATGATTAATATAAAATCACTTAAAATTATTATCAATTACCGGTACTTATCGACATTTGATTTCATTTTCATGTCACCTACAACCCCCAAAACATCATTATTATCAACGACAGTCTTGCGTCATACTTCTTGGAGTATAATGGCAATAAGGAAAATACACGATTACTACACCTGTCTCAATACATACAGCATTTTTTGAATAATCATTAAAAATTGCCTTTACATACCTTAGCTACCTGCGACGAAACAAGAAACAGTTATTTATCTACAAGAACATCTAACGTATCATTAGTTTTTAGTCACGCCATTCTGCCGACAACATACGAATTAAATTATTATTTTTTGAATATTTGAGGGCACTCATCATAAATCAATGACAAAACTTGACATTCACAAAATACGTTGATGCAACAAACTATAAAAAAACGGAAGTCTGACGTGGTGATATCCTGGAAGATTTTTGTTGTTGTTGTTGTTTGGTTTTGTGCTCTATCTATACATTTTTACGTTAGTTACAGCAATTGAATAGATAGCACAGGTAGTGAAGGCGGATGTTCAAACACGAGGGCAGTGGCATTTTCACCTAAATTAAACTAAAAGAATAAAAAGATACATAAAATATCAAACCTTGATTTTCCTGTAAATACTTTGAATTTTAATTGACACTTTAAAAAATATTAAGTTGTTTTCGAAATTAAAGTTTTTTTTGCATGCGGGTTTATCAAATACTTAGAGTTAAAATAAATACATTATTTTTGAATGCATATAAATAGCATGTGGTACATGTTCCTAATTCCAGTAAATTTTTACCAAATCAGGTAATGGGCTAATGCAGTCTTATTCTCACCCTATTCCTGAAACTATTTTTAAAATACACGCAGTCGTCAAAACTTTTAGAATCAAAACTAAAATATCCGAATAAACTGATGCAATTTTCCATTTGACTAGAAATACTTCAGATTAAATATTTGTATTGCATAACTAATTCATGGTGAATTTAATTATGATTTCGGGGGAGGTTCGACGACTCCATATATTTTTGCACAAGTGTTTACTTTAATGTGATTGAAGATAACGATCCGGAGATATCTGTATTCATTAATATTCAACTGTGGTGAAAAATGTGTGCTATGCATGCCACTAGCAACCGTATGAAGTATGTAAGCATCTATGCCTATTATTTTAAATAGCCAATAAACATGTGCGAGCAAAAATAGCTTCATTTCCAGTTATTCCATGCTCATTCTGCTAATATCTGAATCAATCTTGATTGCACCATGATATATTTAATTAAACAAACAAGTGAAATTCTGTTCTCAATCGCTCACTCATTTGTAAAGAGGAGTATCAAAGGCTGCCAGGGCAATTTCCATGGAACATGAAGTATTCATTTGCGGTGCGTTACTCTACGGAAGATATAAATATAAACAACTTCTCTGAAGTAGTGGCCGACGGTTTAGTCCAAAATAAAATGATGGAGGAATTTAAATATGATATGACTTCGTTCAACTAACAAGGAATAGTGTATATTGAGTTGAGAGTTCTCATTACCACTGTCAGAATCGCCTTTGTTTGTAGATAAAGATGTGATAAAAGAATTCTGTAAACCATACATTTAGTAACCTTGAATATACAATGTTTGATGTCAATGATTGATGTATCAGATGCCGCTAGCGTCGAACAGCAGCCCAAAGTATGCAGCTACTTTCTGTACGCACGCACAAACACAGAGATAGAGAGAACGAGTAAAAGAGAGAATGAGACAAGCGAGACAGCAAGACCGATAAACAGAAAGCCCGAATCGTAGCAAACCGTAGCAAAGAGGAAGAGAGAGATGCAGCTGTTGACGCTTTTTTGTTATCTTGATGCGATATGTCTCCTTTTTTTGGTCTTACTATTTTTCGCTTTCTCTCACTTTGTGTGTGCGTATGAACGAGAAGCCACTTAGTGTGATGTGGCTTGACGTGCGTAGCATATACTGCGGCACTACAAAAATAGTAGAATTTATCATTTATCCTTCAACGGAATGGGTAAAATGTTTAGGGTTTTCCACAGAGCATTTTCCATTTTTGGAATGTGTGCTTCTGATGGGTGTCCGATTAGTTACAAAAACAAAACACAAATTTTAATCTCTAGAAGACACTTGTGTATGCTTTGCTTACTTACTATGTTGGTTTGTTCTTGTCAGCCCTAGGTCATACATTTTGCTTTGAACGTGGGTTGATGAATTAATACACACACTCATGATTACATTTGCTCTTTATGTTTATTTATACATAGGTTACGAATCCTTCTTCATCTTGGCTGGATAAAAGATCTTATACTGCTTTTGTCATCTTATTTGTAGCTTTTGAATATTTATTTAACAAATACGAAACAGTAAACACGTTATGTATGTAAATTGAAAACCCAAACAAAATATTGTCTCCAGAACACCAGACATGATTTTCTTCCTAGTTAATATCTCATAAAATCTGTTTTTATTCGTGTATTGTGTGTCACTTCAACGCCAGAAGATTTTTGGATTCTACCTCATGACACAACTACATTTTGATAAAGATGTTTTATTAACCACCGGAAATAGTGTAAGCACTACAGCAGGATGCTTATACGAATTTTGATGTTGAATAATTTGTGACCATTGACTTTAAAGGGCTACTAAGGTGTTTTGTAGTCTCTTTAAAAAAATTATTGATCTATAAATTTAACTTTTTTAATGTGTTTAGTATACTTGAGCAGGTTTCATAGATTGCCTAATAAAAATGAATACGTGACCTGTAGCATATATGGGCATTTGGAATGCTAGCGCACAGAAAACTTTATCAATAAAATAATGTCTCAATCAAAAAATTTATCAATTTCTGCTTTCTTTTTATTGATGCATGTCATGTCAACGCTAGTACCAGGACAACTGGAAACTCTCTACTCTGAATAAGATGGGAGCAAGCCAGAAAACTTGATTCCTCTTTCTTCAAAAAACAAGGCATTAGAGAACTCTAAAAATATTCACACTTGCACAACAAATTGACAAATAGCAAATATATTCAGAATTCTTTAAGAATATAGACCGATGAAAGGTCATAGCTTGTTGACCATCGATACTTTTATGATATTTTTATTTTTCTACTGTCTTAATAATAATTTCATCATTGTCAATAAAAAAGAATACAGCAACGCTATGGTCCATATTCTTAGCACCGAGTAATCGGTTTTCAAACATTCCTTAGGTTATATATTTTATACTAAATCATTATCGAACACTATAAAAAAATTAATTTTCACCAACGTACGGTTCAACTAGGTGGACTGCTTATTTCTAGTTGATTTGTCATCTGTAAAAAAAAACTACACTATATGTTCTACAATTTCCTCGGTAAAACTTAGCCATAGATATGTACATTATAATGTCTACGTATAAAATAAAAGGAGGAAAAGTGTATTTTCAGTCAAACTGATTTTAAGATTAAATGTTTATGTCTTTGCACAGTAGTTTGGATGTAAGAAACAAGTACAAGTTTAGTTTTCGAACAAAACGCTCATGCACCAAAAGCAGCTGTGGCTGATGTTTTTAATTTGAAAATATCTTAAGAATCTTATTTGTTTACTGTTGTTATTTTTTATCATTATGACACTGCTCAATTCGTACATTTGTTTTATATCCTTGTTCCTAGACAGCAGTGCCGTGCGGAAGATAAATCTGCATAGAAATGCGTGAATGGGTCCAGTATATATAAAACAGACGGCGTATTACACTAACTTTGAATTACTTAGAAGCAATTCCAGAGTTTCTACCACCTAACAAATAAGCCTTCACTTTTGGGTGGTAATTAGGTCCAGCACACTCACTGAAGGAAACTTGGGAGGAGGGAAGGATCCGTTCCTACATTTTAAAATCCACCATTCTAGTGTTCCCAGTTACTTTTCCTCAGCTCTGCTGGTTCATCCTTCCAAAGTCAATAAAGTTTATCTACTATTGCCAAAAAATAATTTTTTTAAAATTACGGACAAAAATTGCAAATTTAACTAGGTTGCTCTCTGTATCTTGAAACATGAAATGATTAGTAAGGTTTTTATACAGAAATAAATAAAGCGTGCTTATTAAAATATTAAGATTGTTAAGAGATAATTTCTAATTTTTCTCCAATAATTTGTTTTCGTCTAATGTAAGACAACTTCATCTTAAATGGTTTGGCTGTGGGCGAGCAATGAGCGCAGTCGTTGTTTGCCACGCAGCGCTACTGCTTAGTTATCCGATGTGAAGAGACGAGATGAGTCATTTTATTTTATAATGTTAAAAACCATGCAACCTTCTAATGATTTATTATGGCTTTTGCATTCAACAAGATGGCGTTCCCTATCACTTGTTGTGTACATTGACATCTAATAAAAAATATCAAGTCCTCATTGCATCTACATGTACTTTCGTGTGTTAACTTGTTTCTAAATAAAATATCTAAGGCGTTTTGAAATGACATGTTTTTATTAAATAATAATTTCAACTAGGCACTTACTGCAAAATGCCAGCAGTAATAAAAGTTTCATAAAAATGTTTATTATATCTATTTTTATGACCACACACCAGTCAGATCCCATTGACTACCCAAAGTGCATAATATTTTTGCCACTTTTGATTAAAAAAAATAACAGCAAAATATTATTTACGATAATAATATTGGACGATGAGTACACACAAGCGAGATAATTTGGGGATAAGAGATAAATAGTCAGTGAATTTATTGTACAGTAATCTGACGTTTAATCAGTAGCATATTATTAGTATATAGTCCCCTCAAGATCAAATGTTACTTTGCTTTATTTCTCCTCCTCCGACTGATTCATCATAATTTCTTTAAAAAAGAGGTGACAGTGTGAACACATAGGATTCCCTAGATATTTAAAAATTAAATACATAATGGTCAGCTGTATTCGGAATATTATCAACTTTATGTCTGAAAATTAAACTTGTAGATGTTTCCTGCATCCAAACTACTCTGAACACAAAAACATCTTACAATTAGTATAATTTAAAGTGCAATTGTCCTCCTGGTAGAGTATAACTAGACATTAGAATGCACATATTTCTGGTTAAATTGTACCCAGGAAACTTTGCAGTAGGGTTTCGCAGATAGGGTAAATCTACTATCAACAAGAAATCTATATATTTTAACTGGACGTAGCTACGAATTCGCTTTTGGGAGTGTTTGTTAATGATTGAATAACAAAATTTATTCCCAAAGGAATTTTTTGAAACCTGATCATCCTGAGCAGCGGCAATTTTGAAGCAGCATTTGCCACAATATTACTTCACATCTTTATTGTCAATCATGAAAGTATTGCAAGTTTTTTTTGATGCATTGTATTATCTTAACTGAATATAACTGACAGCTAACCAACGATTTCTGTGCTATCGGCGATGCAATTTAATATGCAAAAAATACATCTATGAAACGGAGACTATTACAGTGTATTTTATGTTTAAGTACAATACTAATCCTAATCAAAAACCTTAATCAGACATAACATAGTTTCAATTTTATTGCATACTCCATCCAAGTCTCACGTACAACTTACGGCATCCAAGTTTTTTATTCATATAAATCTCGACGGCTTACAAGCTATAAACTTGTGACCAGTCAACAATATGTAAAAAAAATTAAAACAGTTGTAAATAAATTGTGCGACTTACACGCCAATCTCACCGAGAAACAGTAGAAATTTAAGATTAATCAAACAGGTCAAAATTCCCTATGTTCGGCAGTTGTCTTATTGCTCGTAATTCCCAGGTATCTAGTAACAAAATTGCATGAATCATGTTTTTGCATGTTTTAGTCCTGCTCATTTAAAACAAGCAACACGAATTAAAGTGTGTGAATTTGGACCTGTTATATTGTCATGCCGACTTGATTTGGTTGCAAGACACGCAATAAGATAAAGATGGTAGCCAAGTTATTTTAAAGAACACTTATACGAGATTATAAATATATATGATGCTTTTATTAGGCTCTTATTCTCATAATATAGTTGCATGTTGCGACTCCACAATGAGCAGTGTCCGATTTAATGCATCATATGTCAGTTCAAACGTCTCGTCTCTTTTTTATGCTCCTTATTCCTCAGTAACGCAGTCTGCCAGTTTTCAATGATCATTTCATAATATTATTTAGTAGTTGTCAAAGATAAAGTAATAGTATTGGCAGGGAAGCAAATTATGCAGATCCAGAACAAGTTATAAGCTCCGGATAAATAATTCTTGCATAAATTGAAAAACAAACAAAATCTTATCTCCGAACCAACATAATTAAATTGACTTTCTTTCTTGTTTCTGGCTTATGAATTTACATTTAATGAGTGACAAGGACTGTTGTGCTGCGTTTCATGTCAACGTCGCAACAAAGTTTTGGCTACGGCAGAGAAACGTTAAGTTGAATAGATAGGATTTGCTAACATGTTGGGGTAAACAGTACTTATTTGAGAGAACAAACTTTAATTGAAGTTATATGATGAACAAGTTGATTGCTGGCAACAGAGTCTCTTAGCTTGTCCTTTTTAAAAGTTTTCTTTTCATATCGCTTTGGGCTAACTGGATGACCCAAATGTGACCCTTACGCTATAAACTATTTTCAATGTTCTAATTTAGTAAACAGGTGGAAGGAACTACAACACAAATAAAATAGACTTTCAGAGAGACAGTGACAGAGTTCAATGATGTGAGAAGTGATACTATTTTGTATAGTTTAAGTTTGATGCGCAGTGTTTCTTAGGAACGAACAAACTAATTGATATTTTAGAAAATGCGGATGGGGAAGTGCGAAAACCTTATGTTGGGGCTGGGGTCCAAGTTTGTTCAACGACAAAGCACAATAAATGCTTTGAATAAATAAAAAGCTCTACACTCTTCAAATTCTATTACTGATTATTTGTAAATTGCTCCTTATCAAAACTCATAAACAGACTCATTTTGTTTTATTTACTATTTATTTAAAAAATTCATGGCCGTTTACGGTTTCATTTCTTGTGCATTTAACACATGTATTTATATGAAAACCTGGCATTTATAAAAACATAACCAAATGACTGCAAATGGGTGAAGAAAATATGGATAATGTATGCATATGTTAAAGCTTTTATTATTGCAATTCACGTCAAGGTGCCAAGTCGAAAATATAATGGAATGAAAATATGCATTAATTAACGCACCGTTATTTGTATTTCGAATAAAAATATTTCCACCAGCCTCCTACATATGCAAACGGTCAAGTATAGCGTTTTTGAGCATGTGAAAAGTGTGACAAGTAATAATCTAAATATTAGCATTATAGCAATAAGAAAATTGAACAATGTCTTTGTCAAATTGAAGCAATATAATTTTGCAATTTTTTCAACATTCTAAACTAAAACGTCATCTTCCCATCTGAAAAAGCCACATAAAATACTAATTAGGGAAGAGAGTTGTATGCAGAGAAATTCATCTGTATAAAGGGTCCAAAACTAAACTATTGCCTTATCCGAGACAAGTAGGATACATAGCCTTTGGTACTCTTATATCTCGCTTTCTTTCTTTTTGCATTTTAAAATATTGGTTATCAGGACAGAGTAAGAAGCCACGTCGGACAAAAAAAATATTGCGAAACAACCTGAGTAGGAACTAGGTATGCATTTATGTAAGTACTCATGTGACTATGACTACATATATGCGTTCAATATATCATAATATATCAAAATTTGCGTTGCCGGGACATTTGTAAGATTTTGCACGTCCTGATATAAGTATAGTGTTAACCGTAATTTTCTAGTAATCGCGGTTCCGGATAATGTGAAGCATGGGCGTCACAATAGGACGGATGACCCGGAGAATCTCCAGGCTGGCATAATAATATTCAGGCTGGAAAACCCTG